>JAYESA010000001.1:142411164-142688664 GCA_036927795.1 Iris macrosiphon | reverse complement strand
TGTACGTAGCGTATCATGGTTGGATCCAAGAGTATTAGTGGGGGAGGAGAGTAGGAGTTGGTTATGTGATCAAAGCCAAACAGTATTCATGTGTATGTCGGTTATGCAACTCACGCATAACAAAGTTATCGTAGATTATTCATGTGCAACCTAAGCCAATCACATAACGAACTTGTGCTCAAGGCACTTAGCTAGTATTCATGTTTTCTCACATGCAGTTACTTCTTTACTACTTGTATTGTTCTCCAGTTTTATATTGCAGCTACTTTATCTGCTCCATCATGTATTTATTTTCCTGTGCATCTTGTATACTTTTCTATTGCTAGTCATATACACCTTACCATATATTTGGAGTTGCTTTCAGAGTTATGTACTTCGTTCTAGTCCTGACTGGGCATATTTTTTCCAGAGGATTCTGAGAATTTTTGCTCGACATTCTGCGGGTCGGGCGTTGAGGAGTGTTGTGACCCGGAGACTGAGGAGGAGCCCGTCGAGGAGACGTCGTTAGCACCCTAGTTAGCTAGGTAGGTTTTTCTGGGTTATTTTTAGTTGATATTCTGGATGACTATATTTATTATTTTGTTGCTTCTGTGAGATATTGTAGACTTTAGACTTGGACTGTATATTGGATATCGTACTTGCTCTTTGGTTCTGTTTTCTTATTGATATATTATCGTGCTTTTACTCTTTCCCTAGTTATTATGATTGAGGCATATATATATTGCGTGATTGCCCTCCTTTTGGAGAGGTTATATTGACAGATTTTGTGAGTTATAGATTGTTGACCTAGAATGAACCTTTACAGCGTTCTATCGCCGATTCTGCGGCGTAGGCTGGACGTACCCATGACTCATGCCCAATTTTTTGGGTGTGGGTAGTGACAGCCCTTCTGGAGTTTTGGCTTAGATTTTCAGAGGCTCTCTCGACTAAGGCGAATCATCGCTAAGGTGGGTGGCTACAATGAACTTGTCTTTGCTTAGCCAGCACACTTAAAATATGGATGGTATATGTTAGTCGCTAGGTGAATTACCCCATGCATGATTATAAAGAAAATAATGCACCTAGCTAACAGAATAATTCCAACTTGTATTGCTTGTATTAGAACATAGAAATAAAACTTTGCTTATAAATAGACCATCGCATGCTACCTTTGCCTTGTACAAGTAGACCCCGCTATGCCTCGAGTAGATCATCGTGTACTCTTCGTAGTATATTGTTTACTTGTTTACACTGTACGTCCCTAGATTATGTCGCTCGATATATTCCTTTATGGTTTCACTCCTTGCCTTATCCATAAACCATGCCAAAGTAAATGCTTATTTCGTATGAATAAAATGCTTGTCGGCTTATATGTTAACTAATAATATTGTCTCAATCCAATACTTGCCACAATGAAACTTATGCCACAATCAAGTAACACTATCGTGTATCGTGCATGCATCTTGTTAGACAGAAGACTATCAAATAATCCTTCTGTACAATATGAACCTGCAAGTATCCGGGACCGTTAGGTCGCCAAGGCAATCCCCGAACCAGGAGAATGCACCAGGTCAAGTTTACATCTGAACTAGAATTATGTCAAGAAAATCAAAATCACAGCTCGTGGAATAATGCTCGTTCAGAATAAAAATCATGGATTGTCTTGTCAATATGTGATTTTGGAAGACCCAAGACTTGTATGTCACGGACAACTTGTCACGACCGGCACCCGAAAAATCGGACATGAGTCGTGGGTACGTCCAGCCTACGCCGCAGCATCGGCGGTAGAACGTTGTCTAGGTCAACTATCTAGATAATAATCTCACACAAAAATCGGCCATGACCTCTCCAAAAGGAGGGCAACCACACAATCAATATATAAACCTGTCAAGATCTCAACTCCAAACGGATGAGCAATATCATAATGATAATCAAGTACTCAATCACGAATCTAAGCACGATAAGATAACAAGAAGACTAACAACTCCAAAGTCTAACCAACAACTACAACCACAACCACAACATCAATAATAATAATACATCATCCAAAATAATATACAAACAAGGTCTCAATCCAAAACCGGAGACAAATCCAGTGCTAAAGCTAATAAAAACAACAACAAGGTCTCAGTGATCCCGGCTACCAACCCGGAAATCACTCCTAAACTAGAGGGTCCCTGTCTGCACCATCGACAGGCTCAGGTCCATAAAACGTCGGACACCAATCCTCCGGATACTCTGAAAAATATGTCCAGTCAGGACTGGAGCAAGTACATCTCTAACAGCAGTTCCATTTAAATGATAAAAACTATAAAACAGTTATAGCAAGTAACAAAAAGAATGAAGCAAGTATGGAGCAAGAAATATATATGTATCACTGGTGCATAAAGGTAAAGATGCAGGAATATCAGAAACAAGATAGTAATAACTACAAGATACAGAAAATCTAAGCTAAGATCAAGTCCGTGCACATGAACGTGTAGTGAGTCCAGCATGAAAAACATGTAGTGAGTCAAGTCCAGAAACATGTAAGTGAGACCAACAAGATTACAAGTGAGTCCAGACTATAAAGAATGAACTCGGTGTCTTTGAAATACTTGTTTCGACATATAAACGGCTAGGGGTAAGTACGGCTCACCGCGCACTGGGTGCGCGGCTGCTATCATTCCAGATTAGACCAGAGGGAGTGATTCCTGATGATGCCAGATAGGAATATTTACATGTATACTCGAGTATTTCCCCGCCCCGACTAATACAAGTGGATCCAAGACCCGACACGCAAATCAAGATGAGTCCAGCCTGAACATGAATGATGCCTGTAGTGATGCCTGTAGGTGATGCCAGTAGTGATTCCAGAATAGAGGCCAGAAATATGAAATATACGTGTCACAAGTAAATAAATCCAGAAATACCAGTCAGTGTACCGTGTTGTGCCAGAATAATCAGATGATACGATACTAGAAGTTGAATCATAATAATCATCAGATAATGAAAACTATCAGAGAATGTACTCGCCTGACGTTCTGAACAACTGGCAATCCGAACTGGTATCGCAATGACCTATTACGAAAAGCAAGGTTAAACAGGGTTCTGATGAGTTAAACAGATATAAAATAACTAAAAACAGGCTTCTAGGGTTGTTCTAGGTCAAACGGGTCAAACCGGTGAAATTCGGGTCAAAAAGTCAACTATGGGTCCAAAAAGTCAACTCTGGGTCAAAACTAGGTCAAATGTTGACTTTGGCGGTCAACTGAGTCAACTACGATCAAGTCTGGGTCAAACTAGGGTGCTCCTGAAATTCTAGGTCAAACTGAGCTCATTAAGCTAGAAAACTCTCAAACTCGCCTTCTTGATATACCGGGATACCCTCGGTATCCGATACCTCAACCTAGGCTACGCACCCCGCCTAAACCCGCTAAAACCTATGCTAGCACGCGTAAATATATACACATAAGCATATAAAAATCACTCCAATACTATTTCTAGGCTATTGCTCAAAAACCCCGCTCGAAACCCAATACCTTGGTTATCTTAAGGTATTGAGATACATCGGTATCTCAAGGTATTGAGATACCTCACTAAACTCAACCCGACTACCCCTAACTAACTATGCATAAATATATATGTCTAGCTATAATCTAGGCTAAAATATATATATATCTAATACATATAGGCATATACCTAGGTATCTACATATATATCTCATAAACACACATATACACAAACCTTATGTATTTTACCTTACCTATACATATATATATCTAGCTATAATATATCTAGTTATATGTATTTATATATCTGTACATATAGATAGATATATCCAAATACCTATCGTATCTATCTATCTATGCATTTACCTATCTATCAACTATCTATCTATTTATGAATCTATCAATCTATTCATAAATCTATCTACCTATTATATCTAGGTATCTATCTATGTCCATCTATCTATCTACTTATCTATTTAACTATCTAACTATCTAATTATTATCTATCTATCTAGTTATCTAACTATCTATCTATTTTCTATCTATGTATCTATTCATCTATTTATCAATCTATCTAACTATATACCTATTTATCTATTAAAACATATAAACCTTTCTATCTATCTATCTATCTAATATATCTATTCATGTATCTATTAATCTAACTATCTATTGATATCTATCTATTTATTACCTATCTATCTATCTACCTATCTATCAATCTATCTAGTTATCTGTATATCTATCTATCTAGCTATTCACCTATCTATCTATTTATTAGTCTATCTATCTATTTATCTTAGTTAACTATCTAACTATCTAGTTATCTATTCATCTCTATCTAATCTACTAATCTATCTATCTATATATATATATATATATATATATATATATATATATATATATATATATATATATATATATATACCTCTCTCTCCCTCGCATTGCTGCTCTTGCTCTTCACCTTGCTGCTGCTGCTGCTCCTTGCGCTGCCTAGCTGCTGCTGCTGCAGCATATTGCTGCTGAAGCTGCTGCTTTCTGCTGCTGTGGCTGCTGCCCACAGCAGCATGCTGCTGCTGCTGCTCCCAGATTCAGTCCAGCCCCCCCCCCCCTCTTCTCTCATACACACACACACACACTCCTATATATATACACACACACACACACACACACACACATATATATATATATATATATATATATATATATATATATATATATATATATATATATATATATATATATATATATATATATATATATATACATATATATACATAAATATAACTCTATAGATATATATATATATACACACTAACTTATATACATTCTAACACACACACTCAAACACAAATCAACACACACACACACATAATTATATACATATATCTATATATATATATATATATATAAACACCCATATATCTATATATATATATACACACATATATATCTACATATATATCTATACATATACACACTCACACACTCAAACATATATATATATATATATATATATATATATATATATATATATATATATATATATATATATATATATATCCTCACTCACACACACTCACTCTCACACACCCTCACACACACATTCTCACACACACTAGCACACACTCTCACAAACACACAATCACACACATAAATACTCATACATATATATATAAATATATATACACACAAACTCAAACTCATATGCATATATATCTATATCTAAACACTCACTCCCACTCACACAAGCACTCACTAACACATATCTATAAATATACATATATAGGGACACACATACATATAAATATATATAGAGAGAGAGACATATATACACAAACACAACACTACAAACAACAATGCACACAACGCTCACCAACGCACGCCCAACGGCCCCGACACGCACAAACACCCATAAATATATAAAATATAGCCCAAGAATTCTAGCACACACTCCCCGATACTAACCCAACGCACGCACAAGCCCGAAACGAGGAAACCAAGTCGAAATGGCCGTTCGGTCATTTCGACGAACACGTGGTGCGCGGCTCGGAAAACCTCCTGAAACGCACACCAAACGAACTCGGAATCGGCCCAAAATTTACCCACGCGCTCTAAACGATGCCTAGATCCTAGTAAAAGTGCTCCCGTGTCGATTCTAGGTCCGTAGCGGAAACGCGCACGCACTTAGAATCGGCGACGACGAAAAGTCCCAAATTCGCCCGAATCGCCCGTTTCTCCGCGACGTGGCTTCCCGTATCCGAACAGAGACATGCACTCACCCTCTAGACACCCGACAACGTCTACCTAGGTCCGTCTAACCTAGGGCATCACCCAAAATTGGGCCAAATTCGGATTTCACCTGAAATTGACACAAAACCTAGTGTTAAAGTCTCCAAACACTACCCAACTAGTTCCAACTTCTTCCCACGGGTAGCCTAAGGGTCTAGGAAGGTTCTAAACTATTAATTATACTATATAAGAGTAATTACAAGGGAAAAGTTAGGGTTTACCTCTTGGGAGTTGGAATCCCAAGCCAAAATCTCCAAAATGCTCCAAATCTACCAAACCAAGCTTCCAAGCTCCCAAATCTATCTCCAACACCAAATATAAGCTCTACCCACCTAGGTTGGGGAAGAATGTAGGGTTAGGGTTCAATTAGGAAGAAGAAATGGAAGAAAGAAGGAAGAAAAGTGAAGAAGAACTTACTTTGGAGAAGAAAGAAGAAGTGGAGAAGAAGAGGAATGAAGAAGAAGAAGTAAACAAAGGGGGCTGCTGGTTTCCATGTTCTCACGGGTGGAGGGCTGCTGTTGGGGCCGGCCAAGAGAATAAATGGGGTTTACATAAGTCACCAAATTCCCAAAATGCCCCTACTCACTTGGTTTCGGGTTCCGGGTTTCAAAAGCACTCAAACTAGCTCCAAATCTCTCCCACTAACCTTCTAAAAATAAAATAAATATTCTAAAACCCAAAATAAGTCTCATAAGGGTGTGGGTTGGGTCGGACATGGGTCCACTAGGGTCTGACATGGGTCCAGGCTAGCCAAAACCCTAAAACAATCAATATAAAAATAATACAATCATTAATTAAATATAAATACAATTAAATATAAATAATACACAATTAACCCAAATTAAATTATAAAAAAAATACCCGGCTCTGGAAATGGGGTGGTGACAAGCCTATCCTCCTTAGAAAATTTTGTCCTCGAAATTTAAAGTCAATCACACTCACTCTAGGTCAAACCCCCAACAATCACAGTCAAGAAATTCTACCTATACAACATTCAAGATCATGGTCCTACTGGTCGTGTTATCACAGTCTCAATCAGGGTCACTACACCATCTACCGCAGCAAAAGAAAATCTAACAGGTACTAATGAAGCACACCACAAGGAATAGAAATGGACATGAAGAAGAACAAAGAGACAGACCTGCTAACCCGACACCCGTAGCATCGGCCTCCTCGACCGTCAACGTATAAGCCCTGCCCTGCTGGGGTGTATCCCTCTACTGGTGCGGGGCATGATGCTGTGCCACAGGCGGCCTAGCTCCAACTCTCTGATCCTGTGCTCCACCCAATGGAGGTGCAGTGGGGCAATCTCGCATCTGGTGAGCAGCGGATCCACAGAACAAATACACCTTCAACCTCCTCCTACAAATATCCCAAGTGTGTCATGTCTTCCTGCAGTAGGCACAAATGGGCGCTCTCTGATCCTGACCCTGCTGCACTGCCTTCTGCACATAGGGACGCTTAGCTGGTCCCGCACTGCCACTCGCACTGCCTGAATCATCCCTGCCTCTCTTGGACTTGAGCTCCAAGTCATCCTCTGCTCTCTGAGCATCTCCTACAATCTGCTCAAAAGTTGCCTCGCGGTCGCTCCTGGTCAAAGACTTGACCGCCATAACCAAGCCCTTGCGAAACTTCCTCGCCTTGGCTGCCTCACTCAAGCCATCCACAAATCTGCCCAGACGGCAGAACTCCGCTGCGTACTCATCCACCGTCATGCTCCCTTGGATGAGTGCCTCAAACTGGCTCTCCAAAGCACTGAGCGCCACATCTGGGAAAAACTTCTCCTTAAAAAGCCTCTTGAAAGCCTCCCAAGTAAGCCCTGGTGCTGCAATCCTCGTATCAGTGCGATACCATATCAAGGCAAGGTCGAACATCTGACTGCCCGCTGCCTCTATCTGCATACTGTCTGGAATCTGCGTCAGCCTGAAGATCCCCTCGATCTGCTCTATCCAGTCATCCGCGTACAGGATCCCTTCTGTACCACGGAACTCCTTGGGTCGCATCCTCTGAAAGTCAATGATGCTGCCCGGCCTCGGATGCTGTATTTGATCTGCCTGTGGCTGAATCTGTGTAACCCTATCCACTGCCGTCATGGCCACCTGGTGGGCGTTCTCAATGCCCAATCTCATCACATCCACCTGACGGTGCTGCGCGTCCATCATCTCCCTGAAGAACGCAAACAACTGTGCGGCATCCACTAGAGCAGGAAGTGGTGGAGGAACCACCGGAACGACTGGGGTAGTCCTCAGATCGACAGGTGAAGGAGGATCCCCGAGAGAAACAGATGCTCCCTCAACCGCAGGAGTGGTGAGTGGAGCGGTAGCAGCTGCCTGAATACGAGCTGGACGAGAGGTAGCAGACCTCTCAGTAGCAACTGCTGGAACAGTACGATGGGATCGTGTCTTCGGAGGCATCCTGAACACAGATCAAAAGAAGTCAATACGGCACAAGATACGATATCATCAAAGAAGGACAGTAATATTTCAAAATAAGCAATTTCAGAATAATTAGATTGGAATTGTTCCTAGTCGTGATTGAGTACACTCTCATCCTAGATCCTAGATCCTATAGCAGGCTCGCAGCAGTACAACTAAGTTGTTGTACCACCACGATATCGCACTAATTGTGAATCAAGACCTGCATGGGGCCGCCACCAAAAACGTGTCACGACCCGCACCCGAAAAATCGGGCATGAGTCGTGGGTACGTCCAGCCTACGCCGCAGCATCGGCGGTAGAACGCTGTCTAGGTCAACTATCTAGATAATAATCTCACACAAAAATTGGCCATGACCTCTCCAAAAGGAGGGCAACCACACAATCAATATATAAACCTGTCAAGATCTCAACTCCAAATGGAGGAGCAATATCATAATGATAATCAAGTACTAAATCATGAATCTAAGCACGATAAGATAACAAGAAGACTAACAACTCAAAAGTCTAACCAATAACTACAACCACAACATCAATAATAATACATCATCCAAAATAATATACAAACAAGGTCTCAATCCAAAACCGGAGACAAATTCGGTGCTAAAGCTAATAAAAACAACAACAAGGTCTCAGTGATCCCGGCTACCAACCCGAAAATCACTCCTAAACTAGAGGGTCCATGTCTGCACCATCGACAGGCTCAGGTCCATAAAACGTCGGACACCAATCCTCCGGATACTCTAAAAAATATGTCCAGTCAGGACTGGAGCAAGTACATCTCTAACAGCAGTTCCATTTAAATGATAAAAACTATAAAACAGTTATAGCAAGTAACAAGAAGAATGAAGCAAGTATGGAGCAAGAAATATATATGTATCACTGGTGCATAAAGGTAAAGATGCAGGAATATCAGAAACAAGATAGTAATAACTGCAAGATACAGAAAATCTAAGCTAAGATCAAGTCCGTGCACATGAACGTGTAGTGAGTCCAGCATGAAAAATATGTAGTGAGTCAAGTCCAGAAACATGTAAGTGAGACCAACAAGAATTCAAGTGAGTCCAGACTATAAAGAATGAACTCGGTGTCTTTGAAATACTTGTTTCGAGATATAAACGGCTAGGGGTAAGTACGGCTCACCGCGCACTGGGTGCGCGACTGCTATCATTCCAGATTAGACCAGAGGGAGTGATTCCTGATGATGCCAGATAGGAATATTTACATGTCTACTCGAGTATTTTCCCGCCCCGACTAATACAAGTGGATCCAAGACCCGACACGCAAATCAAGATGAGTCCAGCCTGAACATGAATGATGTCTGTAGTGATGCATGTAGGTGATGCCAGTAGTGATTCCAGAATAGAGGCCAGAAACATAAAATGTACGTGTCGCAAGTAAATAAATCCAGAAATACCAGTCAGTGTCCCGTGTTGTGCCAGAATAATCAGATGATACTATACTAGAAGCTGAATCATAATAATCATCAGATAATAAAAACTATCAAAGAATGTACTCGCCTGACGTCCTGAGCAACTGGCAATCCGAACTGGTGTCGCAATGACCTATTGCGAAAAGTAAGGTTAAACAGGGTTCTGATAAGTTAAACAGATATAAAATAACTAAAAATAGGCTTCTAGGGTCGTTCTAGGTCAAACGGGTCAAACCGGTGAAATTCGGGTCAAAAAGTTAACTCTGGGTCCAAAAAGTCAACTCTGGGTCAAAACTAGGTCAAAAGTTGACTTTGGCGGTCAACCGAGTCAACTACGGTCAAGTCTGGGTCAAACTAGGGTGCTCCTGAAATTCTAGGTCAAACCGAGCTCATTAAGCTAGAAAACTCTCAAACTCGCCTTCTTGAGATACCGGGATACCATCGGTATCCGATACCTCAACCTAGGCTACGCACCCCACCTTAACCCGCTAAAACCTATGCTAGCACGCGTAAATATATACACATAAGCATATAAAAATTACTCCAATACTATTCCTAGGCTATTGCTCAAAAATCCCGCTCGAAACCCAATACCTTGGTTATCTTAAGGTATTGAGATACCTCGGTATCTCAAGGTATTGAGATACCTCACTAAACTCAACCCGACTACCCCTCTAGCTAACTAACTATGCATAAATATATATGTCTAGCTATAATCTAGGCTAAAATATATATATCTAATACATATAGGCATATACCTAGGTATCTACATATATATCTCATAAACACACATATACACAAACCTTATGTATTTTACCTTACCTATACATATATATATCTAGCTATAATATATCTAGTTATATGTATTTATATATCTATACCTATAGATAGATATATCCAAATACCTATCGTATCTATCTATCTATGCATTTACCTATCTATCAACTATCTATCTATTTATGAATCTATCAATCTATTCATAAATCTATCTACCTATTATATCTAGGTATCTATCTATGTCCATCTATCTATCTACTTATCTATTTAACTATCTAATTATTATCTATCTATCTAGTTATCTAACTATCTATCTATTTTCTATCTATGTATCTATTCATCTATTTATCAATCTATCTAACTATATACCTATTTATCTATTAAAACATATAAACCTTTCTATCTATCTATCTATCTAATATATCTATTCATGTATCTATTAATCTAACTATCTATTGATATCTATCTATTTATTACCTATCTATCTATCTACCTATCTATCAATCTATCTAGTTATCTGTATATCTATCTATCTAGCTATTCACCTATCTATCTATTTATTAGTCTATCTATCTATTTATCTTAGTTAACTATCTAACTATCTAGTTATCTATTCATCTCTATCTTATCTACTAATCTATCTATCTATATATATATATATATATACCTCTCTCTCTCCCTCGCATTGCTGCTCTTGCTCTTCACCTTGTTGTTGCTGCTGCTCCTTGCGCTGCCTAGCTGTTGCTGCTGAAGCTGCTGCTTTCTGCTGCTGTGGCTGCTCCCCACAGCAGCATGCTGCTGCTGCTGCTCCCAGATTCAGTCCAGCCCCCCCCCCCCCTCTTCTCTCATACACACACACACACACACTCCTATATATACACACACACACACACACACACACACACACATATATATATATATATATATATATATATATATATATATATATATATATATATATATATATATATATATATATATATATATATCACTATGTATATATATATACATACATATATATACATAAATATAACTCTATAGATATATATATACACACTAACTTATATACATTCTAACACACACACTCAAACACAAATCAACACACACACACACACACAATTATATACATATATCTATATATATATATAAACACCCATATATCTATATATATATATACACACACATATATCTACATATATATCTATACATATACACACTCACACACTCAAACATATATATATATATATATATATATATATATATATATATATATATCCTCACTCACACACACTCACTCTCACACACCCTCACACACACATTCTCACACACACTAGCACACACTCTCACAAATACACAACCACACACATAAACACTCATACATATATATATAAATATATATACATATATATACACACAAACTCAAACTCATATGCATATATATCTATATCTAAACACTCACTCCCACTCACACACACACTCACCTACACACATACACTAGCACCAACCCACACTCACACACACTCACTAACACACTCACACAAGCACTCACTAACACATATCTATAAATATACATATATAGGGACACACATACATATAAATATATATATAGAGACATATATACACAAATACAACACTACAAACAACAATGCACACAACGCTCACCAACGCACGCCCAACGGCCTCAACACGCACAAACACCCATAAATATATAAAATATAGCCCAAAATTTCTAGCACACACTCCCAGATACTAACCCAATGCGCACACAAGCCCGAAATGAGGAAACCAAGTCGAAATGGCCGTTCGATCATTTCGACAAACACGTGGTGCGCGGCTCGGAAAACCTCCTGAAACGCACACCAAACGAACTCGGAATCGGCCCAAAATTTACCCACGCGCTCTAAACGATGCCTAGATCCTAGAAAAAGTACTCCCGTGTTGATTCTAGGTCCGTGGCGGAAATGCGCACGCACTTAGAATCGACGACGACGAAAAGCCCCAAATTCGTCCGAAACGCCTGTTTCTCCGCGACGCGGCTTCCCGTGTCCGAACGGAGACACGCACTCACCCTCTAGACACCCGACAACGTCTATCTAGGTCCGTCTAACCTAGGGCATCACCCAAAATTGGGCCAAATTCGGATTTCACCCGAAATTGACACAAAACCTAGTGTTAAAGTCTCCAAACACTACCCAACTAGTTTTAACTTCCTTCCACGGGTAGCCTAAGGGTCTAGAAAGGTTCTAAACTATTAATTATACTATATAAGAGTAATTATAAGGGAAAAATTAGGGTTTACCTCTTGGGAGTTGGAATCCCAAGCCAAAATATCCAAAATGCTCCAAATCCACCAAACCAAGCTTCCAAGCTCCCAAATCTATCTCCAACACCAAATCTAAGCTCTACCCACCTAGGTTGGGAAAGAATGTAGGGTTAGGGTTCAATTAGGAAGAAGAAATGGAAGAAAGAAGGAAGAAAAGTGAAGAAGAACTTACTTTGGAGAAGAAAGAAGAAGAAAGAAGAAGTGGAGAAGAAGAGGAATGAAGAAGAAGAAGTAAACAAAGGGGGCTGCTGGTTTCCAGGTTCTCACGGGTGGGGGGCTGCTGTTGGGGCCGGCCAAGAGAATAAATGGGGTTTACATAAGTCACCAAATTTCCAAAATGCCCCTACTCACTTGGTTTCGGGTTCCGGGTTCCAAAAGCACTCAAACTAGCTCCAAATCTCTCCCACTAACCTTCTAAAAATAAAATAAATATTCTAAAACCTAAAATAAGTCTCACAAGGGTGTGGGCTGAGTCAGACATGGGTCCACTAGGGTCTGACATGGGTCCAGGCTAGCCAAAACCCTAAAACAATCAATATAAAAATAATATAATCATTAATTAAATATAAATATAATTAAATATAAATAATACACAATTAACCCAAATTAAAATATAAAAAAATACACGGCTCTGGAAATGGGGGTGGTGACACAACTTGGAAACAAGTGGGATGACAACATCCCGTTCCACGGATGATCTCTGGGACACTGGGGCTGATCCGATCCGGATGGAAGTATTGTGTAGCAGGATGGCGTGTGTGCTTCATGCTGCACCATTCTTGCTAGAAGGGTCTAATGTGCTGGGTGGGATGGCTTGTAACGTACCAGGGTCTTTCGTTGTATTACATCCTCATCGTCAGTGGCCTATCCTTTATGGCTATGCCAGCGACAATTGTTCATATAGATAAGTTATCCTCGCTTAGCGGCAATCTGCGTGCGAGTTATTGTTTCGCATCCAGTAAATTAAAATACCTGAACGATCATGAGTATAACATATTTGTACGTATTGAACACATTGAACATCCAATGCAAAATGCTATATAATTCATGTAATCGTGCACCGAAATAGAACCTTGCTCACAACAATTATGTTTGTATATGTTATTGCCCCTGGATTTCATTATATATGTTAGTGCTTGATTTAACTTGGCTTTTCTTGGATAAGGAAGGATAAATGGTAAGTTGGTAAGTCTCGCTGTGTTACTCTTATATCGTACGGTGCACTGCCACACGAGTTAGGCTTTTCATAAATGCCATAAAACTGATCCTAGGGCAAGATTAGAAAGATAACTTAATAGATGGTGCATGAAACCTATATAATATGTTTGGATTTGTCGAGCGGACGAGAAGCCTCCCTACCAGTGCATTCATATACTAATAACCCACCAGATTGCTTGCAGGGTACGAGAGAACCTCGTTCGGTGCGGATGCCTCCTTCGTGCGTCCCAAGTCACGGAGTTCACTCTGGAGCCTTGGAGTATTGCATCCAAAACTGAAGTACATATATAAGACATAATATTAGAATATCGCCCATTTATCACTCCATAAATATAGTTACTTGGCCTACTTTTACTGTTTCAGAGAGAGAGAGGCTTGAGCGACTTGTAAACTTGGCCTAGCGTCACTTGTAATACGTGTTCAATATCAATAAAGAGTTGATTTACTTTTATACTTGTGTTATTCAATGCTTCCGCTATTTACGACTCTGTGAACTTGTTACCAATCGTATGTGCGCTTAAAATTCTACTGCACTCGGATAATCTGTGCGACTCTGTGGATTAGACCTCTTACCGTATGTTCATATCATGGCCTTGCACGGGCATGGCTCACGCTCGTGTGGCATCACGTCCAGATGGGTCAAGCGATCATCCCGTGGGAGCGTTGGCACGATGATTCGTGCCTAGCAGAGATGGCCGATTGCTTATGGGAGATCGGGGCATGACATAATGGTATCAGAGCATGACTTTACACCTTTGGACTTTGTTTCAATTTTTTCAGTTCGAAAGCTCGTTCGTAGGTTATGTACATATGCTCTATCTCAATGTCCCATCAGAATATTCTAAATAATGAGTCTAAATACTATCAAATGGTGCATGTAAATGATATGATTGCTTGTACAAAATTGTGATGCTAAGCCCTTTGTGCCAACCTGTGCTAGACTTTCTTGGATTAGACTCGTGCTATAATTTGCAAGTTATGTGCAAACCCAAATACCTATACGTGATTACCCAACTGGTTAGTGTGTAAAATATAATATTATTCAAACGGTTGCCTATACACCCAGCCTTTCGACTAAAGTTGTGTTGAGTATCGTACGCCAAGACCCTTTGATGCAAGCTAGTTGCAGCGAGATTTGGATATCGTTCAGAAAAAGGGATAAGTTAGACTTAGAATGGCGACCGATAGAAACATTATCAGATTATCGCTTAGGCGAACATAGAGAATTGTGCTTGGATTTTGGAAAATAGTTCGAACAGTATTTTGTGTCGGAAGATATAAATCGAATATGGTTTACTTGGATGACTATAAACAGGAATATATATATATATAAGATACTAAGATTTATTAGGCGATACCTAAGTATCATGTAAGAATTCTAAGGAACGACTTGGTGAATATGCTAGCGATTGATGCGAACACGATTGAAGATTTGATTGGGTGACTCGATTTTGAGTGGTGTATGGATCATTTAGAAATATCCAAATGGATTTATAGGTCTCGTGCAATAGTTAGATTGAACGATTGAAAATATCTTGAACAAACGATAAGGCTTATATTGAATAGGGATTCATGGAACTGGAAATCGATATCTAGGTATAAGAAAACTTGTTGGAAACTTGGAGTATCGTGTGAGCGATTTCAGATTGAAACAAATGGAATGAACTTGAATACAATATCACTCGAAGAGAAGTAAGCCCAAAAATGAATATTCAAGCCAAGATTCAAATCTAAACCTTTGTTTATATCTCCAAGTCGTCCAACAAGATTAACGTACCCGTTCATGAAACCATCAAGCATAATTTATTCCAGGTTCTAGGCTAACTTATCCCTGAGATACTTTCGATTAAATTGTATTCCCAAATTTGTCTTATCATGTCGAACCAAAAGTCAAGATGATCCATCAGTTATCACGCTCCGGTCTCCTACAAGTTCGATCACCCTCGTTGGACGTGAGATCACCATGCCAATGCTCCCACAGGATAATCGTCTTAATTCGGACGTGACGCATGCATGAGCATAGAGTTACGCTCGTACAAGACAAAAATGTCGAACAATATAGTTTTCATCAAAACGATCGAGACTTCCTTATTATTTCATTTTGCACCATCCAAGTTATATATAATTATCCACCAAGTCATGTCCATTCATGCAGTAATTTTAATTTGTCTAGCAAAATCATCCAAGTTCAACATTACCGTTCGGTAAATCCATAGTCTACTTCTGGCATTCCTTAAGAAACTAAGTTTTAAATATTCAAGCCCCAAGTCTATCCGCTTTTGATATATTATATTCATCGAGTTCGTTTAAAATAATCACTGAACATGTTCACATGAGTTCGATCATCCCTTCCGTACGTAAAATTATCACATCGACGCTCCCATAGGATAATCGTTCCCGTTGGGACTGATTTTGAAGGTTATCTTCTCAAACTAGATTCAAGATTGTTTTTTCAAACTCTAAGCCAAATCCCTTATCGCTTACCTCTTTCATCGAACTACAATATTTATTTTTGGGCTTACTTCTCTTCGAGCGATATTATATTCAAAGGTTTAGAATTGAATCTTGGCTTGGTGGTCTAGACTTAGATATGGATATATGGATTCTATCAAAACATGTTTGAGGAAATAGACTATGCAAATCAATAGGCTTGTCCTACAACTTGGATATCATGGATTGTCGGAACGGACTTGAACCTTATACAAACGAACGTGTTAGTATGTGTAGGATAATCCGTGTTTGATGTTTAGAAATTTGAGTAAAAAAAACTTGGATAGAATACCCCATGCAAATGAACAATGGTTTGACCTTAGGAATTGAGGCGAGCATCGTGAAATAAATTTGCATGATGAATCGTGTGCTTAAACTTGTACATATGACCTTGTGAGCTAGCCTAGTAATTAGGCAGACGACCATGTGTCGAGTGGAAGGACTTGTGCGACCAACTTTAGCATATTGCTTGAACAAAGCCATAGAACTGGGGCAACAAGACTTAGTATTAGACTTGAAACGGTAAGCGTGTGCTATGTTTAACCCAAATGGATGGACGCTAGTCGATAGACCGAATAGATCGTACTTAATGGTAGTACAAAACTTGAATTGAGTTGGAATAGAAATGACTTGGATTTTATCGACCCTGTTGGAAGTATCATCATGATTCATAAGACGAGAACTATTAAGATTTTTGTAAGTAGCTTGTCCGATTTTACTATCCCTAAGTTTGGTTGAATGCATATGTTTAAGGGATGCCTTAAAACGTGTGCATGATCTAAGACTCAATGATATATGAAACTCGAGTGCTAAGACTTCGCTATCGCTAAGTTGGTGACATGTATATGTTTGAATGACGCTTTGAATATGTGCACAATCCAGATACGCGATATGCTTATCTCGAATGCTAGTACAAGTAAAAATGTTAGACTCGCCTGGACAAGTATAATGACTTGTATAAGTTTGCCTCATCCTTAAACGATATATGTTTTACACTAAGGCACAATAAAGATCGAGTCAGACCGTGGATTGAATGATATAGTCATTCAATAAAACAGACCCAACGTATAATGTGACTACCCAATAGATTTGTTACACAATAAACTATATATTGTATAAGGAACGAGTATGGAATTGTGTAACGAATTTAGTAGTACCGATTACTATACTTGGGATAGATTCGTTACTGCAATAGAACAACTTGCCCTCAGGAAGTCTCGAGGACGAGACTTTTTCTGAGTGGTGTATAATGTGACTACCCATTCCGCTCAAGCGGACAGCCGAATTAAATGGAGGAAGTGCAATGACCCGACCCGCTTTGCTCAACGAAAATACTCATTTGAGGCAAAAGGATTTTCAGACTTGGCCCTTCAGGAGTTCCGGCTTGGACTTTCAGAGGCTTGCTAGGAGTATCGCTCGACCGAGGTGAATCATCGCTAAGGTGGGTGGCTATGATAAACTTGTCTTTGCTTAGCTAGCACACTTAAAATATGGACGATACATGCTAGTCGCTAGGTGAATCACCCCATGTATGCTAATAAAGAATACAACGCACCTAGCTAAAGAAATAATCTCAACTTATAATGCTTGTGTTAGAACATAAAAATAAAACTTTGCTTATAAAATAGACCCTCGCATGCTATCTTTGTCTTGTGCAAGTAGACCCCGCTATGCCTTGAGTAGATCATCGTGTACTCTTCGTAGTGCACTATTCACTTATTTACACTGCACGTCCCTAGATCATGTCGCTCGATATGTTCCTTTACGGTTTCACTCCACGCCTTATCCATAGACCGTGCCAAAGTAAATGCTTATGTCCGTATGAATAAAATGCTTGCATGTTTATATGTTAACTTGTAATGTTATCTCGATCCAATACTTGCCATAATGAAACTTATGCCACAATCAAGTAATACTATCGTGTATCGTGCATGCATCTTGTTAGACAGAAGACTATCAAATAGTCCTTCTGTGCAATATGAACCTGCAAGAATCCGGGACCTTTAGGTTGCCAAGGCAATCCCCAAACCAGGAGAATGCACTAGGTCAAGTTTATATCTGAACGAGAATCATGTTAAGCAAATCAAAATCACAGCTCGTGGAGCAATGCTCGTTCAGAACAAAAATCATGGATTGTCTTGTCAAGATGTGAATTTGGAAGACCTAAGACTTGCATGTAGCGGACAACTTGGAAACAAGGGGGATTACAACATCATGTTTCACGGATGGTCTCCGGGGCACTGGGGCCGATCCGTTCCGGATAAAAGTATTGTATAGCAGGATGGCATGTGTGCTTCACGCTGTACAATTCTTGCTAGAAGGGTCTAGTGTGCTGGACGGGATGGCTTGTAACGGACCTTGTTCTTTTGTTGTATTCCATCCTCGTCGTCAGTGGCCCATCCTTTATGTCTATGCCAGCGATAATTGTTCATATAGATAAGTCATCCTCGCTTACTGGCAATCCGCATGTGAGTCATTGCATCGCATCCAGTAAACTGAAATACATGAACGATCATGAGTATAACACACTTGTACGTATTGAACACATTAAACATCCAATGCAAAATGCTACATAGTTCGTATAATATTGTACCAAAATAGAACCTCGCTCATAACAATTGTGTTTGCATATGCTATTGTCCCTGGATTTTATTATATATGCTCGTGCTTGATTTAACTTGGTTTTTCTTGGACAGAAAAGGACAAATGGTAAGTTAGTAAGTCTCGCCATGTTACTCTTATATCGCACAGTGCACTGCCACACGAGTTAGACTTTTAATAAATGCTATAAAACTGATCCTAAGGTAAGATTAGAACGATAACTTAATGGATGATGTACGAAACCTATATAACGTGTTTGGATTTGTTTAACGAGCGAGAAGCCTCCCCACCAGTGCATTCATGTACTGATAACCCACCAGATTGCTTGCAGGGAGCGGTAGAACCTCGTTCGGTGTGGATGCCTCCTTCTTGCGTCCCAAGGCACAGAGTTCACTCTAGAGCCTTGGAGCGTTGCATCAGAAACTGAAGCACATATATATGACATAATGTTGGAATATCGTCCATGTATAATTCTATAAATGTAGCCACTTGGCACACTTTTACTGTTTCAGAGAGAGAGAGAGAGAGGCTTGAGCAACTTGTAAACTTGGCCTAGCACCACTTGTAACACTTATTCAATATCAATAAAGAGTTATTTTACTTCTATAATTATGTTATTCAATACTTCTGCTATTGACGACTCTGTGAACTTGTTATTAATGGCATGTGCGTTTAAAATTTTGATGTACTCGGACAATCTGTACGACTATGTAGCTTAGACCTCTTATCGCATGTTCATATCACAGCCTTGCACGGGCACGGCTTACGCTCGTGTGGTATCACGCCCAGATGGGTCAAGCGATCGTCCCGCGGGAGCGCTGGCGTGGTAATTTGTGCCTAGCAGGGACAGTCGATTGCCTGCGGAAGATTGGGGCATGACAAAGATGATCATCTTCATGATCTCAAGACGGTATTCAAACTGTTGCAAGCCCACCAGCTCAAGATAAAGCCTATAAAGTCGTTCTTGGGAGTCTCCAACGACAAGTTTCTAGGCTTTATCATAACCTCAAAAGATATTCATATTGACCCTGAGAAAACTAAGGCTGTTTGGATATGCACCCTCCGAAGAACCTGCGAGAACTCTGTGGTTTGCAAGGAAGGCTGGCATACATCAAAAGGTTCATTGCCAATCTCTCCGGATGATGTCGACAATTTACTTAGCTCATGAAAAAAGGGGTCTATTTCACCTGGACAGAGGAGTATCATCAAGCATTTGATGATATTAAGAAGTATCTCACGAATTTCTAGTGTTGGTGGCACCAGTCGTGGGAAACTCCTTCTTACTCTATGTCCGAGAATTGGATTATTCTTTCGATGATTTTCTCGCTCAAAATAACGATGAAGGCTACGAGCAGACTCTCTACTACCTCAGTAGAATTATGATCGACGCAGAACACAGATATAATTCGGTCGAGAAAGAGTGTCTTGCTCTAGTGTTTGTCATCCAAAAGATATGCCATTACTTGAGAGTGTAAACTATACATGTGATCTCTCGAGTGAAGCCCTTCAGAGTCCTGATGACCAAACCTGGAGCGCTTAACTTTTGCCTGGCCATATAGAAATCTTGCTATTGCCCTACGATATGGTGTTCGTCCTGCAGAAGGCTATCAAGGGCCAAGCATTGGCCGACTTTCTAGCAGCTTATTCAGTTTCACAAACATCGAAGCTTTATGACAGAATCCCCAACGAGATGTTAGACTTAAATACTATCATAACTGGAGGAGTAGTCTGGCGAAGGTTCTTCGACGATGCTTCCAGAATAGGACCAAAAGGCAACATCGTGGCTGGAGTGGAGATAGTGCTAATTTCTCATGTCGACTTGGTCATCCATCGCGCATATTCGCTGATGGAGTCGTGTTCCAACAATGTGGAAGAGTATAATGCTCTCATTATTGAGCTTTAGTTAGCCAAACAGCTAGAGGTTGACTGCTTGGAAGCCTATGGTGACTCCAAATTAATAGTCAGTCAAGTCCACGGCGAATACGAAGTCTGGCACGAGGATTTACTCCCTTACCATTAGGCTATGGTCAACATAATTTCCACTTTCATAGAGTTCTTCATTGAACATGTGTCACGGATGCAAAATACCGAAGATGACGCAGTCGCTGGCCTTGTTGCCTCTTTAGTAACTTCAATCAAGACCTATATATTAGTCACAGTGGCGGGTCAAGAACTGGTATACCCAAAGAATAACTTATGCTTAAAATTAAGCAACTCTATGGGCATCGATACTAATGTCAAATATTGGAGACCCTATTTATAAACTTTGCAGTCTATAGGATCCTCCCAGGCAACCCGAAAGAGGTCACTTCCGTCAGAAGATGCTCCCTCCGATTCTATTATGATACATTCACTAAGATGTTTTATCATCGTTCCTATGACGGGCTTCTGCTACTATGCCTATCAGACGAAGAATTAAAATAAGCTCTCCGTGAAGCTCATGACGATGTTTGTGGTGCTCACTAACCTGGTTCTAGGCTCCAAGATCGTCTCCGACGTATGGGCTATTACTGGCCAACAATGGTGGCAGATGCTGTTAAATACGCAAGGAAGTGCAGAATGTGTCAAATCTATACAGATTTCATCCACCAACCCTCGGAGTTCCTTCACCCGACTGTTGCGTCTTGACCATTCAAAGCCTGAGGGATGGATATCATAGGACCGGTCAGTCCACCTTCGTCTAAGGGGTACCGGTTCATCCTAGATATCACATACTACTTTTCCAAATAGGCAGAAGCAGTCCCACTCGCGGAAGTAAAGACATTGAACGTGATCATTTTCGTTAAACACCACGTCATCTACCATTTTGGCTTGCCCCGCATGATTATTCATGACAACGGTCCACATTTCGTTAGCCACGCTTTCTTTCGGTTTTAGATCAAAACCGAATTCAAAATATAGCTTCAACCGCCTACAATCCAGCAGCGAATGGATTAGCTGAAGCATTCAATAAGACAATCATCAAGCTTCTCAAAAGGTTCATTTCAACTAACAAACATGACTGGAATGAGAAGCTAGGCGAGTGTCTATGGGTCTATCATACGACGGTCTGAACTCCAATTGGCAGTACGCAATTCTCTTTGGTCTATGGAAGCTAAGCTTTTCTTCCTCTGGAAACCCAAATTCCTTCCCTCATAGTGGCCTTTTCCAATCAGTTAACTGACAGAGACAACCACCGCCGACGTCTACAAGAGCTGAAAGTACTCGATGAAAAATGCCTATTGGTCCAACAATGTATTGAGCTATATCAAGCTCAGCTTTTTGGTACCTTCAATAAGAAAGTGAAGGAAAGGGCATTCTAAGTGGGTGACCTAGTCCTCACAGTGAGAAGATCGTTGGTCATGACCCATAAGAAAGCGAAAAAATTTCAACCCAAGTAGGAGGGCCCCTTTGTGGTAGAGACGGTCTACTCCAGTGGCACATACAGGCTTGCTAAGCTCAATGCTTACTTGCTCATGATGCCCATCAATGACAAGTTCCTAAAAAAATACTATGCCTAATCAAGGCTTCTTAAAAAAAAATGATGACGATATATGTCATATATATCCCTAGCATAGGGACGCGAAGATGTAATATTCATAGTTGATTAGCAAATTATTCTCGTCCATAGCATGCAGATAAATCTGTTATCCGCACTCGAAAGTCCCGAGTGCGTAATGGGTAACGGACCCACAAAGAGGCAAAGTAGTTCACGTCCACTTCACCTCTGAACTATCAGCCGTTCTTCCTATAACAATAAGACAGTCATGTCCGTGTGACCTCTTACTCATTGGCTTTTCTCTCCATAAAGTATCTCGCTACGATTGCACTTAGCTGCAACCCAACTTGCCTAAGCTATTGGTTCCACACCAAGGTATCTCTACCATCGCAGATAATGTCCCCACAAAACTTCCTTAAAAAAGTTAATCTGACTTACCACGCCCATACTACCTCTGATAGGGCTTGGCATTATCACCGTTATGACGTCGTACTACATCCATATTACCTCTGGTACAGTACTCATAAACCGCGATATCCATGACAACAAGAAAAGTTCTAAAATAGAAAAAGAGGCAAAATTTTCATTAATATTCAAGATCATGAGTACATATGAAAGTCCATTATATTGAATGATCTTTCATTAATATTCAAGATCATGGATACATTTGAAAAGAAGGGGACCCCACTATGCTGATTCGGGTACCAACACATGTGGAAGCTGGCAGCTCAACATATTCTGGGTTATCACTTCAGCAAGAATCCTTGGTGCAAGCCACAGGGCAAAAAAGAAAAAATCGTAACGATGGATAGCAAGGGAGCTTGCAACTCAGAGCTGAGCAGCTGCAGACCCAACTCTGTCATGTGAAATAACGCGACTAGAAATTTTTGTTGGAATAACTAGCCCCGCCGCTGCCACTCAGATGGGCCGTCAGGACTCGACCCGACATCCAGCCAACACATCATGGCCTCATAAGGAGAGAAGCTACAGTAAACTAGGTTGGAAGATCGGGGACAATCCTTCGGATAATGTTCCATTTTAACACGAACAACGGTGACTATGATATCCTTTCATGCTCTATCATATTCAGAGTAGACCGAGATAGTTCCTGCATAAATGAACACATCAAAGTCAGAATGATTGCAAGATCGAACAAAAATGAGCACCAGTGTCACGCGCCAAGCAGAAGATCAGCCAGAGAAGCTGTACATAAGCGTCATCAGTGTCACGCACATCAATGTTAAGGCATATTACCACCACGGTGCTAAGGTGTCTGCCACAATGCAGAGGCCAATATGCCCCGCTGCGGGATCGCGCATCAAATTTTAACACATTTCTCAGGTGCGTGTCCAAGGATAATTTTACCCATGCTGCCAAGAAATAATCCTCTCCGTCAATGCATCCTCAGGATAAAGCTCTTTAGCAACGACCACGCGTGTTAGGCCAAGCAATTCTGACAGTGGCGAGAATAGTGTGAACGCACAGTGCCAAAAAAGTATCCAAAGTGACCAAATAAAGAGGAAAGAAGAGTACAAGTCCTACTCCTCACCTTCGCCACCGATGGAAGCGTGGTCGACCATCATAGGGAGAGGGTCGACGAACTGCTCGACCGACCTTCCAGCGCTCAATTATAATAGAGACATTGTGAGAGAGAAACACACGATTCTCTTCCTTCCTAGCTCTCTACTTATAGCGAGGAATCCATTAATGGCTCACGAATTGCTAGGTACTGAAACTGCGGAATGAATCTAACAGTCAACGGATGAATCTTTACCTCGTCTTGATGTGCCTAGGGGTTCAATGCGCCAACAAGACCACTACGACTGGCTAAGTGACTTTCCCCATGCGTCCAACAGCCAGATGTGCCAAACAACGAGCTGTGTTGAAGAAAAAATTCTTCGTGGATGCGCCAAACATAAGAAGGCTTGTACACGTGTGCCAACGTAGTTCCTTCACCTATATCCTCCATGCTTCTGTTCAAAGTATTCTAAACTTTAAACTTACAAAGTTTCAGTTCAAAAAATTTAAAGGGGGACTTGTAGAAGCATGAAAAATCTCTACCTATGCGCCAAAGAAATCACAGGTCGTGCTCCCAACAAAGGTTATACGCCCAATCCAAGTATTAATGTTCCCATGTGCCAAGCAGTGACATGCGCCACTAAACGTGTTAGTGTTACTACGTACCAAACAGTGACATACACCATTAATCGTATTACGTGTTTTCATGCTCCAAGCAGTGTCATGCGCCACTAATCGCATTACATGTTTCTATGCCAAGTAGAGCCATGTGTCACCCTATATCTAGGTGTCTCATGTCTCCGCAGTGTCATGCACCCATATGTATCTAAGTCTGTCATGCGTTCGTAGTGCCATACGTCATTATGATCCTGCCAACTCACATGTGCCTATAGTGTCATGCGCCATGCAATTCACGTACATGCGCCTACGTGATGCCTTATTGAAGGCTATAAATAGTAGGTATTTTTTCCATATGCAGAGCATCAATCGATCAAAGGGATTCATAGTCTAGAACCCTACGCCCCCCACACGTAAAAAAAGAAGGAAGCTAGCAGTCGCCTCTACAGGAGAAGAAGAAAAAGATAAGAGGGTCATCTCGTCAGCCTTCTTGGTCCTGGATCGTCAACGGAGTAAAGGAGCTGCTGCAGTGCTCGACCTCCATCCCATACTTGCCCAGATCTTTTGTCAATTTACAACAAATAAGAATTGTACACCTTCATCGAAAATAAATTTTTTTTGAAATATCGACAACCATGGCGTTATGTTTGGACGCGTGAAGATGGGCAACAAGGGGATAGCTATAGTTGTAGGCATCGGTGATGTGCACTTGACAACGGAGCTTGTTGAGAAGCTCGTTCTCAAGGATGTGCAACATGTACCGAGTTTGTGCTATAATTTATTTTTGGTAAGGAGGCTGGCAGATGATGGCTATTGCAGTTTGTTTGGAGACAAAGATTGGATGCATACAAAGGATTCCAAACATCTGGCTCGAGGAGATTTGTATTTTGGCATGTACAGGCTTACGTCGCTGAGGTGTACATGCATGCCACAGATACCAGATGGAGGCTCGAGGGATATTCGACAGGAGGTGGATCATCCAAAACTTATCTTGGACGGACTTTGAGATACTTTGAGGATTACGGAAGATTCGGTTCGTCGAGACAAAGCGACGAATGGTGAAGAGTCAAAGATTGAGGGTCAGTTTGTCGGTCCCATGACAGCTGGTCGGTCTCTAGGTGGAGGTTGTTCCACGAATATGATTTTGGAGACTGGTAGTTTACCAAAACTTCATGGAGCAACATCAGTTTTAGCAGTTCGAAGCCAGGAAGGAGATCAAGGTTTACAATAAACTCAATCTGGGACGGGTTCATCTTCATTCACACAGTTCAGGGGGAGCTGTGGGTCATCGATGGCATGCAAAGTGCGTAATATTCTACTCGAGGACGCATGTGTATGGGGGAGCTTCAGGTTCGGGCACGAAGGTGGGCAGATTCGGGAGTTCGAATCTCGGAAGAATAGTACTGTCCGCTTAGTTGGGCCAACCAAGGGTGAAGAAGCTCGTTGGAATGTTAACACATTTCGGTAGAAGACGAAAGTCGGGAATAGGCAGCCAAAATTCACGGTGAGGCTGATCGTCAGGGACTTCAGTCTTTGTCGTGTCATTGATATCGCCAAGATCCCAGTAGTGCAGGAGGTGCTACACATGGCAGCTAGCGTCAACGTGATGATCGAGGAGTTGGAGACAAAGGAAGATGCAAAGAAGCTCGAGGGATCAGAGACCAGTGGCATGGGGGAGCAGAAACTCTGTCGAGGGACGACAGGCATGGAGTCCAGTTGAGGAGCCATGGTGTCACTCCATGTTCCCAGTATACGTATTGGGAGCATTTTTTTCTGGCATGTTATTTATTCGGTTGCTTCAGATTAGACCCATTCTTTGGTTTGTCTTGATTATTGGTTTATGGTTTTGGTTGGTTTGGTCATGAGTTGAACCCATGGTCTAAACCTCAAACCCTAGCTATATAATCCAACTTCTTTCTCTCTCCCTCTTCATTATTTCTTTTTCTTCTCTCTCTTAAATTTTCCCTCCCTCCTTAGGCAAGTAAACCTTGTATGAGAAATAGAGAAATCCTACATATTATTGGTCTATTATATTTATTTTATAATTTTAAGCATGTTTAGAACTTGGTAATTTCAGATTTGGTGGATGGAATGGTCTAGATCAGAATTTTTATGAGTATGGGTTTTTTTTTGTTTTGATCTTCAAAAACTTATTGTTTTCAAAAACTTATTGTTCTATGTGATGTAGCACTTCATTTTAAGTAATTTTGATTTTTGAACCACTTGATTTGGAGTTGAGATGAGAATTTTATGGCAGAACTAGTTTTTTCAGATTCTTAGAGTTTTTTTCATGGCCGAACTTTCTGTTCTAGGACGATGGAGTACCATGTGGCCCAGCAACATGCGCCCCCTCTTGCATGCACCCATCTTGTTGGACGCATGTCTGCTTTGTGCATGCTTTCAAAAGTAGGACACTAGTACCTTAAACGCATGGAAATTCACTAAGGCCGGACTCCATGCGTCCAGGAGATTATGCGGCCACGAGCCATGCATCTCTTCTTTTGGGCGCATGTCTCTACATGATTTTTGTGTCTCTGTACGACTTTATGTACTTGTCTTTTCTCTTTGACACTTATTCCTTGTCACATCAATCACCCTTATGTCACTTTCCTAACACTTTATTTATTTTCTATCACTTCGGCACATGTCCCAAGTAGTAAAAATTTTCCCAAGCATGCGGCCTGGAGGAGCAAGCGGCCAAGTTAGAACATACGGCCGGTTTGGTTCATGCGGCCTGAGCTTCTCGTGTACGACTTAGACCTGTATTATCCTTAATGACTCCATGTATACACGTAGTACTTTCTTGTTGGGTTCATTTATTTTATTTAAATTTTTTTTTATCATCATTTATATGGTTGATCCTGGTTATTGCTTGTGTTATAATTCTAGGGGAAATCAGTAACCTGACCCTGTGCTAGAACTCATGCTTATGATCTTGGTAATTGGACTCAAATATTATATCTGTGCTGATACAATTATTGTCTGATATTGTTGATGATCTGTGCACAGAGGTGCGACATACCGTGTTACGTGTTAAGTGATTTATATTTTGGGTTTTGCATCGAGAATGCCTCCAAATTCTTGAACGCGTGATATTATATATATATATATATATATATATATATATATATATATATATATATATATATATATTCTTTTCCAGTGCGGGCATGATATGTGAGTCAAGTACCAAAGCATGGCTAGAATTTTGATTGTTGAATATTGCATACATGCTCGGTTGAATCCAAATTGAACTTTCATGGATTCGTATCTAGCGTTCTCGTACTTCATACGATATCTTAAGAGAAATTCTCATGTTGCCATGCTTTGAGATTTTAAAACAATATAGGGTTAATTAAGCAACTAAAAGTGGTAGTAACATTGGGAGAAAACGGTATCCCGAGATCGTGCCAACAAACATTCCCACGGTGTTTCATTCTAAGTGCCACCACAGATATTGTATACCATCCGTCTTAGTGGAGTGCAGTATCTAATTCTATTATAAATAATGTTGAGCCACTGTTTTACTATAGAAATATTGGAACCGCTAATACGGTGATCTAGTGCAGTGGCCCTACGGAAAACTGGTACAATTTGTGAAGTACCAGTATAATTATTTTATTTGGCTCAGTTAGCTCATGTTCGGCAATGGCGTGATCTGAGGATACCTATTATGCATTATTCTGAGATAACCTCAGACTCCACAAATAGCAAGTCGTATAAGTGATTGGCCGATTTTATAAATTGGACTTGGTTGTGTTTGTATTATTATGTTAGTAGCCTAGGAAAATTGACTATCATAGTGTGATGGATTCAACCATTATCCTTGTTTGGTTGTAGGGTTGGACCTTTGTTCTAGGATATGCCATGGACCTAAGTTACGACACAGAACCTATATATATTATTATATATTTATTGTTTGGGTTTTTGTTTCTCCATTTCGTGCTTCCTTTGCGGTACTTGCTATTTGGGGTCTAACCCCACTGGTTTTGCATGAACAAGTTTCAAGCCAACACCCAAGGATCCAGCATACTTTCTCCCGACTCATGGCGCGTACCAGGAACATGGCCGCCGAGGATAATGAGTGAATTTTCTTCTTCCCTGCTCGTCATTGTACATTTCATCTTTTAGATGTTTAACCACCGGCACCTATTAGCCGGCACGTCTGGACATTTAGTTTTCTTACATTATTGTATATAAATCAGACTGTAACTGATCACTGTCATGTACTTTTGTTACTCTACCAGCTTCTTATTTTGTACAGCTGGTCTCCAGAATATTTTGATGAAAACATTTGGGACGTCTTATTGCTTTATCACATATGCTCTATGATTTATGTTCTTGTTTGATTGATTGAGACATACATGTTCGTATGACCCTAAGTGACCTGATTGTAGCATGAACCCCCTTGTCTAGTTACAAATGTGATCGTCGTACGACGTATAGTATCTTGTACGGAGTAGTTGGCCGTGTCCGTCTCCGTATTCTGGTACTGGAACTTGACACATGGGGTCCTCTCATTAGACCTGATTGTAGCATGAACCCCCCCCCCCCCCCCCCAATATATATGGTCAAATATTTGATTTGATATAATTTAAAAATCTACATTAAATGTAAGATTTGATTATATTTCAAATTTATATCAAATATTTAATTTGATCATATTTGGACGTCTATAATTGGTGTTATGTTATTTTAGGTATAATAGGATTCTTATTTTAAGGTTTTATATTTAGAAAATCATATTATGACTTAAAATATGATTTCTCATCCTATAAATATAGGAGAAGGGTGGAGGCACAAAGCATGCACAAAGGTGGAGATTCGAGATGCACGTCCACAAGAAAATCTGGATAAGAGAAAGTATGTGTTTTGTTCTTAGGATTCTTCTCCATACAAGACAGAAGGAATAAGATCAGATCTAATCGAGGAGTCTCAACTTCGGTTAGAAAAATTGCTACGAATTGGTAAGTGATTTCAATTATAATCTTTGTCGTTCTTTCTTGAGTGTGGTGAGAGGGGTTGAACCTATTAGAACAAAGGGTTTCATGATTAGTTTTTTACAATCTTGTAATTTCATCTGAGTTATAAAGATTAGAATTTGTCCAGGTGACATAGTCACCACCATGTACTTGTCTTCATATGTGATTGGTGTTCGTAGATTACTTAGCTATCTCAGGTGGATTGACAAACGCTTCCGTGACGTAGCCAACAATAGTGTTGTTTTATACTCCACATACATATACCCCTAGGAAGTATGTACCCTTATCCATAGTCTCTCTCCATGTGTGACTAGGCTCCATGCAATTAACGAGCACGATCGGTATCGATCTTTCTTGACTGAATCATGCACGCACACCTCTCCAACGTGGCCGGCTGGTTTTCTAATTAATATTGAATAGTCTCCCTACATGGGAACCACTCGGAGCACAAACACTTGGAAGTAGTTGTCAAACATATATACATAAACTATATATGGTACTGATGAGTGAGTGCAGCAGCAGCAGAGCAAAGATGGGTGGGCACATAGTCACATGGAGGGGGCATGTACTCGTGATCCAAGACAGCAGCTGATCTATGATATGGGAAGGAAAGAGGATGATGCTCCTTGAACATAGTAATCTATAGCTCCACACACTCTCTCTCTCTCTCTCTTTTTTCTCTCTCTCTCTCTCTCTCTCTCTTCTCTGCATGCTGAAAGATGATGAATAGACAAATAATTAATTAATTAATTAATTAATTAATGTTTTGTTGCAGAGGGAAACAGACGCAGCTGTGATCACATGAGCCCTCATAAATTTCAATACGTTTTAGTTTATTATTTATTACTGCATGCATGATGCGGTGCAGATGGTCAGCAAAATAGCTAGCTAGAGCGGAAGCCTGCACGTGAATGCAACATGCAGATGATCATGGAGGGTAAGCTACCTTTGCATTGGAACAGCATCCTATGCACACAGAAACACCATACATTTCATTTGATTTGGTTTGGTTGGATAGAGGGATCATGCTCTCTTGGAATTAGAGGCACTTCTTCCTCTTCTCTTCTCTTCCTCTTCCTCTTCCTCTTTGTCTGTGGTTGTGAAGGTCAGGCATTGGAAACATAACTTAACCAAGGATGATTGATCATCTACATTGCACGGACACAACGCGGACATGACTCGTAGTAACAACACAGGACCCAACATGACACGATCGAGATTTTTTAAATACCCGAGCTTCTTAGTTGATTGTAGAGGTGTGCAACTGTCTAGTTCAGGTTTTGGCCGAAATTGATTCATTTCAATGTTGATTGAGCTTACTTTGTCTACTCTCCCTGGACAGCATCCCATAGAATTTCAGGTACTAAGTCGGGACTGTGGAGAAGAGGTTTCTTTTCTTTTCTTTTATTTTCTTCTACCAACAGTCTGATTCGTTTCTTTCAATGATGCACTGCCAGTCTCGTCTCCTTGGACAAGATGACGGCAACAATTTCTTGCTGCAAACCCGAAATCTCAATTAACAAACTCTTGCAACATCTTCAGATACGTGACCCGAAGCAATTACATATGAGAGGACGACAACGATGAACCCAGGCCTGTCCCCTGCACAAAAATCAACTACCAAACTCCTCAATGAAGTTACCCATACAATATGCAGTCCTCGTGAGTTCTTGGACGTCCTCCTCGTCCTTTTGACAGGCCTAAGAAAAATTGGAACAAATGTAGGAACTTTATTAGAATCCATAGTTGCCAGTCTTGCCGCTAAGAGAAGGAGATCTTCAACCAGAAGAAGTAAAAATCAACAACTATATATACCAAGACGCAGGGAAATATCAGGTTTCGGTAACAACTCCACATCACTTTCTGAAGGAAACACTTGAAATCATCATAATCTTCCACAAATTCCTCCAAGCCATTTCTAACAATTGCAGAATGTCAGCTGTTTCAGCTTTCCTAGATAAGCCAAGATATATTGGTTGCCCAGCTTGTGGAATAGATTCACTCTCAACTATGTTCCAGCCAGTTCGGCTGTTCATTTGATTCTTGTGAACAAAATATGTGGGGTCAATGTTTTGCTAACGAAAACGTACCAGGAAAAATATATTACAACAAATAAATCTGCTCATTGCATTGCGACAAAAGGTACATCATCTGAATAAATTGCAAAAAAGGGCATTTCCTAGGTAATGAGAGTTCCTCTAGTTACTTAAAATAGTGTGGCTCATCCTCAATGCCCTAGCAAATTGTTTAAATCCAGTAACAAATATTATGTTTATTGAAGGAGAACCGCCAATGCTGTGTCATGACAGTAGTCTTTCAGGGAGGCACATGAAGACTTGATTCTGAAAGACAGTAGAAAAAATCAATCAAAATTTTCTTCCTTTCGGAACTGAAATTAAACAACAAATTATCACAAAATATACGCCTAGACAATTGAAGAATGCACTATATAAGGAGGGAAAAATCATGTGATAAACATTTTCATCTGGCAAATGGCAAATGGCAAATGGCAATCACTAAAAGGAGAAAAAGATATACTGTTTATAAATACTTTACATATTAAATTCTAGGTTTTCATCACTAAAACACCATGCAATCTAATGGATTATAGTCATTCACCTCATAGGGTAACTTGTCGATTAACCAAAAAAGGTGGTCTATTAGGTTGGCGATAACAAAAAGATAAGATCATTTATGATGGTTAAGTCCGGTCAGGCCAACGGACCAACCAATCAGGAGTCAGAATCTCAATTGCAGGAGATAATTAGACAAGGCAAGACCCCCCAAAAAAAAACCAAGGCTTTAAGAAGGAAGTTGCTACATTTTTAGGATGTTTATAGGCAAAGTTGTAAAAGTCCCTAGGCGCTAGTCGGGCGGACACCGGCCGCCTAGTGCCTATCCCTCCTAGACAGACGACTACTTCTAGGCAGTTCCAAAAAAACAAAAAAATGCTAAAAAATGCGCCAATTGTCCATAAACCCCAAAAATATGCATAGTCGGGCGTCGGAGGACACTAAGCGGGCCGCCTAGGCCGATTTTTAGAACAATGTTTATAGGAGGTTATAACAACCCTTAATGGAGCCAAAGGAGGTAACTGTTTATAGGATGTTTACATTTTTAGGTTTACAAAATTTAATCACCAGTCATATATTGTGGACCAGAATCACTTGTGATAACCTGACTATAGACAAAATAAAATGGTCTTTTGTTAAATATAGCATAGAGGAGAGAGATGATGAATGATAGTTCAAACCTGTCACAGAGACCAACAGATGCAACAATCAGTAAGTAATAAAGTCCTTACTAAAGGAACTGTTAGGACAAGAATAGAACCAAAAGAACCAAAATTGAGGCAGTAAGATATGCTGTTTCTACCACCGAGGTGGTCTAGTGATAGCACTAGTAAGGGAGGGGAGGAGTTGGGCGTGGGTTCGAATCCCATCCAGGGCATAATAAAAATGGGAATGGGTGGGGGTCTTGGTCCAAGTAGCCCAGGACAGGGATGGTCGTAATTACTGGCCTTATCTCAAAAAAATAGTGTTTCTGATGTTCAAGAAAAGTCAGCCCTTGAAAGTGCTAAAAGGATTAAAGACTTATGTAAGATCCCAAAGATTCAGGATCTTTATTAGTTTTATAGTGGTCAAAGTATAGAACTGAACAACCCGACAATTGATAAGTGAAGGAAAATATTCTCTTTACATTTTTACTAAGAGAGATGTACATATGACCAAAACAGGTCCTAGGAAAGTTTAATGCCAATACTTCTGCATTCACAGAACTCCACCATAAGGATGTGCAGATTAGCACTCCACAATTAGATTTGTTGGGACTAAAAAACAAGTACTTGAGAGAAGTCAAGTGGCAATGAGAGCATGATTAGGTATATGAGCAAGGAAACAACGAGAAAGAAATTATCGGAAATAGTTCAAGAAGCTAAAATAGCTTCACATTATCAATTTATCAGGACAACAAAGCCTAATAGAACAAAAGGGGGATTCTTGATTTAAAAAGTCAATGTAGCTAACACTTGGAATCCACGAGCACCTGAATTATTTTAATGTGTCTCCAACATAATCATTGGATACGCCCTCAACAAAGTAGACACTCATACCAGAAAAGTACTGGTGAGAACCAACACGGGGTATGTTCCTAAAAAATTGAAAACAATGTCCAACTCTCCCATGACAAAACCACAACAAAACCTCTATCCTGCGACTGGGACAATTCTGGATATGATGTCAGACATGCACAAAAATAATACTTCCCATATAAAAACTATTTTCAGCGCTGAAAAATGTTATCATGGATAACTAGATCATATCTCCAATGAGAATGCAACGAGAGAAATAAATGCAATAGCTAAATGATGATGGGAACTGTATCACGAAGTAACGGATACCAACTTTGGCATGATTGGGAAACAGCCTTAAAAGTTATAGAATGCTTACGCAATATCTTCATTGGATACAAGCAGGGGCAGATCCAGAGAGTTAACTCAGAGTGGTGGTGGTGGTGGTGGTGGTGAAAAAAATCTAACTCAGATGTATGTTAGAGGATTCGAATGTTAGAGGATTCGAATTCGAGACATAAAATAGAACCTTACCTACTGAACCAACTGACCTAACCTTTAACAATGACAAGTCAAATTTATATAACATCTGAAAAACGCATACTTTTTTTTTTTCCAAAAATCCAGGGGGGTTTGAACACCCCCCCCCCCCCCCCCCCCCCCCCCCCACACCAACCTTCCCCCGCTCTCCATGTGGATCCGCCCCCGGATACAGGCGTAAACAATTCGATACAGTTGTAAAACTCAGGATGCTTTAAAAGGGAACTTCTTTGGAACATTTTATAATAAATCTGATATACTATCTATTATATATTTAGTAGAAATGCAAAATTATCCAAGTGTGCCATTATGTGCTTACTAGTAGTGTTATCATACAATATTCTTATTCTTAATACAGCAAAAATGGCACCCAAATTTTGAAATGAAGGTTTTGTTATTGCCGTCGTCATTATACAGAACATTTGCAGAAGGCATATCAAACTTTGAAAAGTGGCATTCAAAATGCCTTTGCTCTCGTTTCTTAAACGAGAAACATAGAGAAAATGAAAACAAATCCATGTTATATTTATATATTATTTTGTTACAGTATCCTATTATTATTTTCATCTAGAAGTGTACGGTTTAGTAAAATTAATAAATACTTTAATAATTTTGAAGCAGAACATGTCTTTCTGGTAGGTCTACTTTCTGGTATATATTTGATCTTCCATTTGTATCATATTAGTGACGTAGTATGCCTCATAGTCATATCTTAGAAGTATCAAATATTTATCTTGGAACAGTCACAGAAATGAGGATTGTTCACTAAAAGTGTCCTGGTAAGTGTCATAGTGGTTTCATCACTTCATGCATCATATCCCAATGGTCGCACATACATATTCTACAAGTTCCCCAAAGGTATCTCAAACAAAACATTGCACTATGCTACCCGCATTTTTAAAAAGTTTCCCATTCATCTTATTATTTAGCATTATTCTTAGGTTGTGTTTGGTTGCCAAGAAAGTGAGCAAGGAAAATGAAAATTATCCTATACAAATGGGCTACAATTTCTACATGAAACACTTTCATTTTACTGTCCCTCACTTTCCACCACTGTGCATCGAAACTTTACAGGGCTCCAATTTCTACATGAAACACTTTCATTTTCCTGTCCCTCACTTTCCACTGCTGTGTGTATCACAACTTTACAGTTCCCATATTTTTATGAGACCACATCCATTATCCATTGCCTTAATATTGCTTCATTAATTTTTTTATTTTCCTTGGTGTTGGTTCTATTGATTTCCAGAAGCTAGGCCAATTCTAGTAGCCCATAGAATTCAAATGCACGTCCTTTTGGAGTTTCTAGATATGTAGCAATATTAAGTACTTCAAAGCAATTTGATTAAATTCAAGACATTTAATTATTTCAGCTTAATCAACATTGAACTCATAAAAAGACACCATTGAAACCTCTTTCTATAACATAAACCAAAACTTGGCTATTAGTTTTCAGTGAAACCATAATGTCTAGACAAATATTAGAACTACAATGTCAAGTCAACTAATATGTCGTGATCAAAATTTTACCCAAAATTTACAAACGATGGATTTTCAATCTTATGCAATTGCATTTTAATGCAATAGGATACCATTTTTGTTATATACTGATATGGACACTATATCTAAGATATAAGTATAGAACAACATACTATACACAATACAAGTTTTTTATATATCACCTGCATCACAACTAGTCAAAACTAATCAATTACTACAACAATAAATCTAATATAACTCGTAAATCATCATCCACGTATCTTATTTATATACTTTCTGTAACTCAGATTAACAATTAAAGTTCACCAAAAACATATTTACATCCATCATACCCTCATTAAGCAAAATCATCACCTAGCCAAATAAATTTGACAAAAAGAAATGAAATTTAAACACAGCTACAGGTGGCTTTACTACCAGTAATATGTAGACGGTTTAGGAAACAATTCATAAAATTGAGTTAGGTTTATTTGTAGTTTGGTGTTTTAAAGTTGGGGTTTCAAATTATGAAATTCTACTCAAGTTAACTCAAGTTAGGAGTCAGTTTTGCACGTTTGAGTACAATAGTTTGTTTTGAAGTTTCGAGTTTTGAAACTATGAGTATAAGTAGAGAAGTAGACTTTTAGCTTGCTTAGCTAACCACTGGAGATTGTACCAAAAAACTAGCAGTTGGGAATCTGGACAAAAATGTATAAACGTAATTGTTGGTAACCAGCCGTTGGAAGTAGAAACTAGGTGTTGGAAAATAGTAGTGAGAAACTAATCATTACACATGTATTGCTTATTATGTTGAATTATGAACAACTTCACTAGGCAACATTTTCCATAGCTCTACCACCTTCAAACTTCAGTGAGAAAAACATTATTTTCTGTTTGGCCATTCTCATTTAGTCATTCTCAAGTAAGCATACGCAATGATGCATCAATTACATAAACTAGAAGATGAAGATGTAATATATGACATTATCAAATTATGAGAAGCCAATCAATAACCATCTTATGTATACCTCCATATTCACGGGTGATGTGTACATGAGAGAAGTTATTGAAGGTCATCCAGAAAGCTGCAGAAGGGAGTTCCTATGGAGTGTTTCATTTTCAAGGCAAAAATTAAGCAACATTGAGAGCACACATTTCAAGAGGTTGCAGAACTGAGGAACAATTTATCATGTTCCCTTGCATGTTGGAACACATCAGTGTAGTGTGTCCTGCAACGATAGAAGGCTTTCAACATAGCAATGTGACCGTGAGTAGACACTTCGACAATGTACTTAAAGCAATCTTTTGTTTTACAATATCTTCTAAAACCCCAAGAACAATTTGTAAAGGAGCTGTCCAAGTCACTCAACCTCCTCCGCCAAAGTAATTATTTGGATAAGTCTTTGAGATGGAGTTGATTGGCATTTTGAATGTATACCTATCTCTGGTAACCACAAGATAGATATCATATCAAGTTGGTTTATAACAATGTGATAGAAGCCATATCTATTTGATGTAACTATATTATAGATGGCATATCACAACCATAGCTTTGTAATCTATATATTAATAATACGACAAAAGAGAACATATTCTACTGCCTATCTAAAACATTTTTACAATTCTTGTAACTGGAAAAAATTATTTACTTATTTCAAGGTATGTTCTTACAAGTCATGTTTAATTATTTTTAATTTCTATCATATGTGTACTTATTATACAAGATTGTTGGTGCTTTAGTTGGAACACATACCTGAATTACTATATCAAAGTCACAAGCAGCACTATGCCATAATAGAAAGACTGTTTCACAATGTTATAGTTGCTTGTAACTTTGACCTCAAATTTGAATATATGCAAGATATATATGAAGTTTGGACATTAGATGCAAATTTTAACAAAATTCACTTGGTTATGATTTTACAGTTCCAAAAAATTAGTATTATTTGATGTTAACACTCTAGTTTTCACCCACACCATATTGAGGTACACAATGTTACTGGAGTTATATTAGTTATTCTAGTCTGGAAAACTATGAAGGGTTATTTACTTGTCATCGCTTATTTTTTAGAGGTCATGTCAACAATATATTGAAATACTAAAGAACATATTCTTATCAAAGTAACCACAAGTAGTCCAATTATTTCACAAACCAAATTGTTATTGCATCTTGTATGATTACACTCCTTAAGAGCTTTCCATTACGTAAAAAAATTCTTTTTAATCTTTCAGTTGTTAGATACAATCTTTCAACTTGAAGTTTATGTTAACTCATGGACAATTTTGGTCCATATACTTTCAACTAAATGTTATTAACTCTCCAAATGGCCCTAATATACCCTTTCAATAACTTGAATATTGGCCTATTATTCAACTAATGAATGGTAAAGCTATGCTAAGAAAATAATACAATCGTAAAAAAAATGGTTGTTTAAAACTTTGTTGAATGACATTAAAATGAAATAAGGACGTCTACTAGACAATTGTGTGTGTGTGTGTGTGTGTGTGTGTGTGTATATATATATATATATATATATATATATATATATATATATATATATATATATATATATATATATAAACATGGGTTCCTTTATGTGCCCTCTGGTTTTGCAATTAGTCTGCATCCACTTGGCAATTTGTTTTAGTTCAACACATTGGTCATTCATCTCATTGACATCAACCCTAAATATGCATTGATTTCCTCTCGCAAATTTCTAACCATCATCATTGTCATTACGACGTTAATAAAATTGTGAACCACACAAGATGCAATAACAATATCAATTTGGTTTGTGAATTACTTGGAGCAATTCATCGTCATTCAACAATAAAAACTTTTTTTTTAATATTCCAATGGACAGTTCGATATGGACATAAGAGATGCGCAGCGGTATCAAAAAAAATTCTTAGTTTTCTTGGGCGGAAGAACCATATTAACTTAACCAGACCATGTACTTTGATAAGTGTCAGGAAACTAGGAATGTTAGCCTATAATATATCTACCAAATACTACTTATTTCTTGGAACCATAAAACCATAATCAAGTGAAAGTTAAAGAACTTTTGCATCCAGTATCGAACATTTGTATCCATCATTCCATCTCAACATATACAATTTTTTAGATCGAAGTTATAAGCAACCTAACCAGAGACGATATTTATCTTCTATTACAAAATAGTTTTGTCTATGACTCTTATAAGTAATGCACTAATAGGTAATTGAGCATGATTCCCAAATATAGCACCAACATAATCTTGTATAATTAGGTAATTTATGAATAAAAATTAAAAATATTTACATATATATAAAACTTTCAAGAAGTTACATTGAAATAAGGAACCATTTCTTTGAAGTGTGATTGTTTATGAGGTACTAAAAGAAGGAAGTTGTGTGTAGTTGTAAAGCACACACATTGCTCCTACTACATTGTTAAAATGTTTACTCAAGTCTCATAGCTATGTTGGAGGCATTCTATTGAAATACGGCTTACGCTGGCGTCTCCGAACACAAAAAGGAATATGGTCAATTGTTCCTCAACTCTCTGGAGTCTCTGCTACCCAAACTTCCATATTATTGTGCAATCCACGAAAATGGTAAAAACACTATCAAAACTGAGAACATCAAAAGAAAACATATCATCTGATTTACTTGTTTTTAGTATGAACCACAACACAAGTGTTTTGTCATTTTTTTCCTACACATCTTCAGTCTATCTGACCATCAATGTTCTTCACACACCAGATTTTTTGCTTGGTGCCTTCTTATTCAATATAGACTATCTTTCACATGGCCGGATGTTTTGCACATGCAAGAGATTGGGATCCCAGTACACTGGTTTCTTTTTCTTCCTTGATAGCTTCTACTTCAAAAACTCCAAGTTTCCAATGATCAAGGAAACATCCTTGTTATTGCTAACATTCTCCGTGTTGCTTTCATCAAAGATAAATTGACTTGAGGACTAGACAGTTCTTAAATCTCTCCTCTCATCTTCTTTGATGTACTCAATGTTGGTCGTGACTACTCAAATGGAAGTGAACTTCAATGTTGTCACCATTTAGTTTTTTATGTAAAGCTTTCTTCATTGATAGTCATGTTCTGCTCCATCTTAATAGTTTTTTGTCACACAAAAAAATCGTTTTAACCAACCTCCTAAACTCACTTTGTCCTCCATGTGTGATCTCAAGTACGCCAACTACGGACCCTATATGTGCCACCTAGATGACGATCAACTCCAACAATATTCCTAGGTCAATCAGACCTGTAAACCAATCTAAGGAGCTTCCTAAGGGATTGTTCATCTTTATCTGTGAGCTCAGCATTGTGCAAGTGACAATCAAAATTTATATTCTTTATCATTCCTTTGAGTGTGCCCATGTTCGTGATTTTGCTTGGATGCCTTGGTTCTCACTACTTGCTTGTGCATTTAGGCATAGGATAAGCATCTAAGGCCTCCAAGTGGTTCCTACGTTGCAAATCATCCAAATCATGCACTAAGTGGTCCTTTTGTGCATGGCAGCATCTAACTTGCAGCTGAGATTCAATAACTTGTTTCTTCTCGTATCAGTCAATTTCCCTAAAAGGCTGAGTTCTACAAGTAGACATGGGTGCAAATCCATCTCTGATACCAAGTACCTTCGTCGTGGTCGTCAAGGACTTCTCCCACCAATATGGGGTCGGTTATTGGAGCATAAAAAAGCTCCACAAAAATTGACAGTTTTTATGACTGATTGTTGACATGATGCCGAGAGAGTCGTGTCATAAGACATAGGTGGCCAGTTGGGCGGTAGATATACCTACCTTTTGGAATGCAGTTTAAGATCGTTCAACAAAGGAGCACCCTCCAAGTTTCTTAGACCATAAAGAGTCTAGACGAAGAGGTAAGACGATACAATTGCTATAGGAAATTGAATTATTCTCTATAACACATCAAGCCAAAAAATAAAGAATGATAACCAAATATGATATATAACAAATTTATGCAGGACAGCCCGAGGATTTCTAAAGTGCTATGTAAGACGACTTAAAGGATGTTCTGCAAGTACGCAATATAGTGACAACACTAATCCAAATGGAAATTCATTTAACGTTGAAATCCTTCCAATTATGGGCTATATTATGTTAAAATAGCATAGATTACAGTATATGAATAATTATTATCTACAAAACTATAACGAGATTATCAAATCTTAACCATGAAGAATCACGTTAGTTTCACAACTATGGTTCAAGGTCCATGATGATTGAATAGACTATCAATGCTTTTAAGGGGGGTTAGTCAATCGGGGTTTTACAACCGCACATTGTAGTTTTGGAATCAAGTGTTAGTCAATCTCGATTTGGAAGTGTGAGTTTGAAACCAATTGTTAGTCGATTATGATTTTAAATCATTACAGTTAGGATTTTAAAATCCTAACTTACTATTTTTGTATTGGTTTATTAACAACATAATCACACCTCCTTATGGTGAGACTCTAAAATCCTCCTATGTACAATTTTACAAGATATCAACTCTCTCTCCTCCCCCTTCCCTTTTCTTCCCTCTCAAACCCCCACTTCTGCCACTACGACTACCCACCGACGCCGTCTCCATCGCCCATCCTCGCAACTCAACTAATTTATATTCATTTCATCTAATTAAATATCATTGAATTGTCATATGCCTCCATCGGGTTGCACGTGGAATTTATTCTCTGTGGAGAATAAATTGTGAATATATGAGGCCCAATCAGTGGCCACCGCCTTCTTGACGGAGAATTTTTTTTCTTGGCCTTGTTTGCGACATGTTCCTTCGCCTTGTGTGCGACAACATACTTTTGATGGTCAATAATGACAACCCTACAACCGATGTCAACGTTAGCCTAATGTTTAAGTTGAATTTTTGAATATTGCTAATCGATTAAGTTTAGCATTATGATAATCGTACAATCACTATGGTAACTTCTACTTAAACTCAGCATTGTTCATATATGCATTAATGTTGCAATATTTGCTTCTGTATACTTTCTTGATCGTCTAACATGTACTTGCAGAAAACAATAATCAATATCAGATATGGACATATGCAACAAAGAAATGATGATGAGCCAAAGACGACGTTACACCAGAAGATTTTTCTGAACCGCCTTTGGACAACTGTCGTCAAGGAAAAAGGCGTCTTCAAGTCAGCTGACGTTTCAGAAAATTGACGTCATAAGAGTTTTCTTGGTTTTCATTTTGTTTTGTATTTTTTCTTTTATTTTATTAGGACAAAATGTTCATTGGATCGTGTTGGCACTAGGATTGAAAAACCCATCCATATAATACCCTAGTCCACAAATTAAACCAAAACCCATCTCAACAAAACCCTGGACAGAGAGAACCGAACTCGGGACGAACTCGGTCCCCCCATGACCCAGTTTGCAACGTTCACATCCAACGTTCCTCGTGGTCCTCAAGAACCTAACGTTCGGATTGGAACCGAGTTCGGGCCGAACTCGGTTTCAGTAAAAGCTATAAATAGGCTTGTGATTCCACCATTTCAATTCACTCAAACACTCAATCATCCCTTGCCTATCTAGCTGAGCTACAAACTTCCAATCCCCAAACATCAACTCTCCAGCCTTCTAGTGCCAACGTAGTTCCAATTTAGAAGTCTGATTGAATTGTAAAAGCTTGGTACTTCCAAGTTTCAAGTGTTTGAAGTATGTGTGCCATTCTCATCAAACGCACGTGTCTGAAGTCGTTTGAGCCCTTCGGATCAAAGATCGAGATTGTAAAAAGTCTGTAAGCCTTCGGATCAAAACTTGTGTTGTACGCTATTTCACAAATAGTGGATTAACTCCGAGCAAGAGTTCTCGGACCTGAACTAGTCCTCCACGAGGGAAACCGGGATAAAATCTCGGTGTTAGCGTATTATGATTTCTTACTCAGTGCTTCTTTCATATACTTGATACATATTTCCATATTCGCTTGCATAATTTACTAGTTGGTTATCGGCCTTAAATTTTAGTTGGTAAATTTTGTCACCAAGTCTATTCATCCTCCCTCTAGAGTTGCCTTCAGTCGATGCCAATGTTGTCGACGGATTCTCCCATCTCCTCGTAGCCTCCAATTGACCACTAGACTTCGTCGTTACAAATGTATTAGCGAGATCGATGGCAGAGGGACTGATGCTTGATGAACATGTGAAATGGGCTGTTGGACTTGTGAGCAGAGAGGATGGGAGGAGGTTGTGGGCCCGATTGGCCTATAGAGCTTGAAATTTTAACTGAAGTGTTTGTAAGGTAGAAGATGAAAAGTAACATGTTCACATTAATGTTTTAATTTACATTAATATAATCGTATCTAATTATAAATATATTTTATATCATAATTTGAATTAGGCAATAAATAATAAGTAATAACACAATAGGCAAGAAACTAAAAATAGAATATTTGATAAATGGAATGTGCAGTTTCGAAACAACTGTGACCACAATCCTATGTGATTTGGAATCATATGTGGTTTTGCTTGAAATCACTATGTTTGGATTTTAAAATCCCAATTAAGATATGTTTTTATAGTCACGATTAACTAACCCCACCTTAGGACAGTCCACTTGCAATCTTACGAGTTAATCAGCACACATGATGTTATAAACTTGAATCAATCCAACAACAAGATAATTTGAATAACTTATCACTCAAAATGATACTATAACAACCTGAAAACAAAGCCTTCATCCCAAATTTTAGGCTCGGCACCATAGATATACAAAATTAAAGATAAAGTTGAAAAATTAAAGGTCTCAAACATAACAAAAGTGGAGTGTTAACATCCTGAATATAGGGCGATAAAAAGAATGAACTCGGAATTCGAATATGCAAAACTCCTTGCTGGAATGTCTGGACAACAACTTGTTTTCGCAGTTACTGAGTGCAAAAGAGACTTTTCTCAATGATGATGGTGGAATAGAAATGAAAGGTTTTTTTCCTTTTTCAAAACAGCAAGTGGCAAGAGAATGTGGTGCCGATATTGATGTGATCTTGAATAGAATTAAAGGACTGAAAGAAAATACAAAAAGAACCCAAAATTCACTTACCTAAATGAGAATGCTAAGATGGATGAGTGGTAGTACACTAAAAAATAGGATAGGAAATGAGTATACCCATGGGAAATTTGAGGTTACGTCAACGAGGACAAGATGAAAGAAAATCGTCTTAGGTGATTTGAAGTGAACACATGCAACGGAGACCAATAGATGCTCTAATAAGGAGAAGTAAGATAGTCACTAAAGAAGTTGTTAGGACTTGGGACTAGAGGAAGGCCTAAACGAACATGGATTGAAATTTGAAGAAGGATAAGTTTTTCTTACAGACGACATGCCCCTTAACAAAGGGTAATCGAAGAAAAGGATTCAAACAGCTGACTCCAGAAAATTGGGATAGACGCTTTGTTGTTGTCGTTGCTACACTTTGAAGAATCCATATAGAAACAACTCAAAGTTAGTACATAATGAAGAATGAATCACTATAACTAACTTAAAGAAAGATCCACATATTAGGGTCCTTTCGTTGGTGTAGGTACACAGTGAAGCCACAATCATCCATGTCACCTAACAAAGAGCCAGTAACTTGAATAATTGTTATGCAAGTTTAAGACCATTTAGGCCTTGCGAGTCACCCTAGGGTTAACCTCATGAACCATAATCAAGTCAGTAAACTCAATCAGTTATGACTGCCTTGGACTAACCTATCTATGAGATGCCAGTTGACCATATGACTAGAAACGATCTAAGAATCAATTCACATGCTTCAAGAATCCAAGAATCAACATGTCATGTCATGTCATGAATCCCGTGAATTTGAAACCCTAGACTTGCATGGTCACGGACAACTCGTGCATGAGGTAATAACATGGATTCCTCGGACGATCACCGGGGCACCGGGATCGTACCGTCCTAGGAGGAATATGGGTATTGCATGACCAAATCGGTAGGATGCTCTCCGGTTTGGGACGACACAATATATTCAATGGACGGGCCCTTTGTAGTGCATCCTACACTTGGACAACCTGTCTGACTCCATGATCTATGGTAGTCTCTCCATATTTGATCGGGATGATGGGTAACGTCCAATGACTCTTTCGTTACGCCTCATCTCCATCCGAGACTATGCATCGTCCTTTATGGCTAAGCCAGTGACCTCATGTTCATATAGATAAGTCATCCTCGCTTAGCGGCAATCCGCGTGCGAGTTATTGCATCGCATCCAATAATCTAAAACACCTTAAACGATTTTGAGTATAAGTCATCTATACATAAATTGAGCAACCTGAGCAATCAATTGAACACTTGAACATCCATTGCAACACGCTTGGATAATATGTATAACTCGTGCACCTGAAACAGGACCTCGCCCACGACACTTGTGTTTGCTTATGCTATTGCCCCTTGATTTTATTATATCTGGCGTGCTTGATTTAACTTGGTTTGCCTTGAACAGAGAAGGAGAAATGATAAGTTGGTAAGTATCGCCGTGTTCCTTTTTATATCGCACGGCACACTGCCACACGAGTTAGGCTTTTCATTATGCCATGAAACTGATCCTAAGGCAAGACTAGAAAGATAACTTAATAGATGGTGCACAGAACCTATATATATCGTGTTTGGATTTGTCGAGCGGGCGAGAAGCCTCCCCACCAGTGCATTCATGTACTGATAACCCACCAGATTGCTTGCAGGGTGCGAAAAAACCTTGTTCGGTGCGAAAAACCCCATCGTGCGTGCTAAGACGTGGAGTTTGCTCTGGAGACTTGGAGCGTTGCGTCTGGAACTGAAGCACATATACAAGACATAATGTTGGAACATCGCCTATGTATCATTCCACAAATGTAGCCACTTGGAACACTTTTATCGTTTCAGAGAGAGAGAGGCTTGAACGACTTGTAATCTCGGCCTAGCGCCGCCTATAACACTTGTTCAATATCAATAAATGGCATATTTTACTTCTATACTTGTGTTATTCAATGCTTCCGCTACTGACGATTCTGTGAACTTGTTACCAATCGCCTGTGTGTTTCTTATTCCGCTGCACTCGGACTATCTGTGCGACTCTGTGGCTTAGACATCTTACTGCATGTTCGGATCATGGCCTTGCACGGCCGCGGCTTAAGCTTGTGCGACATCACGCCCATATGGGAAAGATCGTCCCGCGGGAGCGCTGGCGCGGTAATTCGCGCCTAGCGGGGACGGTCGATTACCTTCGGGAGATCGGGGCGTGATATATTGGTATCAGAGCATGGCTTTGCGCCTTTGGACTTCATATCGATTTTCTCAGTTTCGAAAGCTCGTTCGTGGGTTATGTGCATGCACTCTCTCGTTGACCCGATTGGGATGTTCCATACAATGAGTCTAAATAATTTTAAAAAGTGCATGTGAATGATATGATTGCTTGTACGAAATTGTTATGCGAATGCCTTTGTGCCGACCTGTGTTAGACTTTGTGGGAATAGACTCGTGCTAGAATCTGCAAGTTATGTGCGAACCCAAATATCTATACATGATTTCCCAATTGGTTAGTGTGCGGGATAAAATATCGTTCGAACGGTTAGCTATGCACACAGCCTTTCGGCTAAGTTGTGTAAGAGTACCGCGCGCCAAGACCTTTTTGGTGCAAGTTAGTTGCAAGCGAGATTGGGATATCATTCAGATAAAAGATAAGTCAGACTTAGAATGGCAACCGAAAGAAACATTATCAGATTATTGTTAAGGCGAATATAGAGAATCGTGCATGAATTTTGAGAAATAGCTCGAACGGTATTTCGTGTCGGAAGATACAAAGCAAATATGATTTACTTGGATGACTATCAACAGGATATATATGAAACTAAGATTTTATCAAGCGATGCTTAGGTATCGTACAGAAATTCTAAGGAAAGACTTGGTGAATATGCTAGTGGGTGATGCGAACACCGATTGAGGATTTATTTGGGTGACTCAATTCATGAGTGGTGTATGGATCATTTAGAAATGTCTAAACGGATTCATAGGTCTCGTGCGATAGTTGGATTGAACAAATTGAGAATGTCTTGAACAAGTGATAAGGCTTATATAGAATAGGGATTCATGGTAACGAAATAAATATCTCGGACAAAGGAAACTTGTTGGAAACTTAGATGATAGTGCGAGCGATTTCGGATTGAAGCTTGAGTAAAATATCGTTTGAATAGAAGTTAGTCCGAGAATGAATATTGTGGTTCGATGAAAGAGGTAAGCAATAACGGATTTGACTTGGAGTTTGGAAGCACGATCTTGAATCTAGTTCGAAAAGATAACCTTCGAAATCAGTTCCAGCGAGAACGATTATCCTGCGGGAGCACCGGCGTGGTAATTTCACGTCCGGCAGGGATAATCGAACTCACGAGAACATGTTCGGTGATTATTCCAAACAAACTCAATGAATGGAACATATCAAAAGTGGATAGACTTTGGCTTAAGAATGGAACTTAGTTGCTTGAGGAATGCTAGAAGTAAGATTATGGTTTTATCAAACGGTAACATTGAAGTTGGATGATTTTGCTAGACGAATTATAATCACGGCATGAACGGACAAGACATGGTGGATATATATATAACTTAGATGGAGCAAAGAGAAAGGATAAGGTGTCTCGATCGTTTCGAAGACAACCATAACGCTTGACGTTCTTGTCTTGTGCGACCGTAACTCTATGCTCGTACATGTGTCACGTCCGGATTAGGACGATTATCCAGCGGGAGCGTTGGCGTAGTGATCTCACGTCCAACGAGGATGATCAAACTTGCGGGAGACCGGAGCGTGACAACTGATGGATCGTCTTGACTTGTGGTTCGACACGATAAGACAAATTTGGGAATGCAAGTGAATCAAAAGTATTTCAGGGATAAGTTAGCCTAGAGCCTGGAGTAAATCACGCTTGATGGTTTTGTGAACGAATACATGAATCTTGTTGAACGACTTAGAGTTATAATCAAAGGTTTAGAATTAAATCATAGCTTGGTGGTCTAGACTAATTATGGAGATATGGATTCTATCAAACATGCATAAGAAGATAGACTATGTGAATTGCTAGGCTTGTCCTGCATCTTGGATATATCATGGATTTGACTGAACGGACTCGAACCCTGTGAAAACGAACGTGTTAATGTGAGTAGGATAATCTGTGCTCGATATTTAGAATCTGAGTGAAATGAGCTTGGGTAGAATATCCCGTGCAAACGAACAATGGTTTGACCTTAGAAATTGGGGCGAGCATCGTACGATGAATCGTGTGCTTGAACTTGTACCCTATGACCTTGTGAGCTGACCTAGTAATTAGGCAGACGACCATGTGCCGAGTGAAAGAACTTGTGTAACCGACTTTAGAGTATTGCTTAAACAAGCCATAGAACTGGGACAGCAAGACTTAGTGTTAGACTTAAAACGGTAAGTGTGTGCTATGTTTGACCCGAACGGATGAACGCTAGTCGGTTGATCTGATTGATCGTGCTTAATGGCAGTGCAAATACTTGGTTTGAGTTGATATGGAAATAACTTAGAATTTTATTGACCATGTTGGAAGTATCATTGTGATTCATAAAAACGAGAAACCTTGAGATTTTTGCAAGTAGCTTGTCCGATTTCACTATCGCTAAGTTTGGTTGAATGCATATATTTGAGGGACGCCTTGAACGTGTGCACGATCCAAGACCTAGTGATATGTTGAACTCGAGTGCAAAGACCTCGCTATCGCCAAGTTGGTTGACATGTATATGTTTGAAGGACGCTTTGAATATGTGCATGATCCAGACTCGCGATATGCTGATCTCGAATGATAGTGCAAGTGAATATGTTAGATTCGCATGGACCAGTATAACAATTTGGATAAGTTTGCCTCAGCCTTAGGTCGTTATTCAAGATGGATCATAACGTACCCCGTGTTAAGAGATATATGTTTCGCGCTAAGGCGCAGTAGAGACCAAGTCAGACCGTGGATTGAATGATAGAGTCATTCAATGAGACCGACCCAGCATACACGCAACACGGTATAAGAAACGAGTAAAAAATTGTGTTCGAAAGGATCTAGTGGTACCGATTGTTATGCTTGAGATAGATTCGATAGTATACGATAGAACTGCTTGCACTCAGGAAGTCTCGAGGATGCAATTTTTCTGAGTGGTGTATAATGTAACGACCATTTCCGTTCAAGCGGACAACCGATTCAAACGGCGCAAGTGCAACGACCCAACCCGCCTTGCTCATCGAGAAGACTCGTTTTAGGCAAAGGATTTCAGACTTGGCCTCTCAGGAGTTCAGACTTAGACTTTCAAAGGCTCGCTCAGAGTATCACTCGACCGAGACGAATCATCGCTAAGGTGGGTGGCTACGATGAACTTGTCTTTACTTAGCCAGCACCCTTAAAATATGGACGATACATGCTAGTCGCTAGATGAATCACCCCATGCATGCTAATAAAGAATACAACGCACATAGCTAAGGGAATAATCCCACCTTGTATTGCTTGTATTAGAACATGGAAATAAATTTTGGCTTATAACTTGGACCCTCGCATGCTAACTTTGCTTCGTGCAAATAGACCCCGTTATGTCTCGAGTAGAACATTATACTCTTCGTAGTGCACTATTTTACTTGTGTACACTGCACGTCTATGCCCCTGTACGGTTTCACTCCTCGGTTTATCCTTAGGTCGTGCCAATGTAAATGCTTATGTTTCATATAAATGCATGCTTGTCTGCTTACATTGTAGCTAGTACTCGTTGCCTCATTTCAATGCTTGTCACATAATCCATGCCACGGCCGTGTAACACTATCCATGTAGGTTGTTTTGGACGGGATAGGTAATGGTTTTAGAGGGGCTACGTAGTGCAGCTTCGCTTAGGGCGCAGCCAAGTCCAGTCATCTATTTATATCTATATACGCTATATCACAATGACTTCTATATAAGAATTATTCAAACTCAACCGCTTACGCTACGCGCCTCTAGCTTTGATACAACTGGTGTGGAGATGTTAGGCCTTTGTCCCCGATGACGGGTCTAATGCGACTCGGAGCAGAGGCGAGGAAGGGCCGCGGCGGATGGCCTACTATTGATGATGGCGAGAGGAAGGCTCGAAGCGGGGCGTGGACCTTAGCGGCCTACCTATAGTATTGACGGGGAAGCAGGCACATTCGACGGGCGGAATGGAATTGCGAAGAACGATAACCAACTAGCTGCCTTTGTCGCACAGAGCAACACGTATCAACAGTTGGCCTCCAGAAAATTGGGATAGACGCTTTGTTGTTGTCGTTGCTACACTTTGAAGAATCCATATAGAAACAACTCAAAGTTAGTACATAATGAAGAATGAATCACTATAACTAACTTAAAGAAAGATCCACATATTAGGGTCCTTTCATTGGTGTAGGTACACAGTGAAGCCATAATCATCCATGTCACCTAACAAAGTGCCAATAACTTGAATAATTGTTATGCAAGTTGAAGACCATTTAGGCCTTGGGAGTCACCCTAGGGTTAACCTCATGAACCATAATCAAGTCAGTAAACTCAATCAGTTATGATAACTGATTGCCTTGGACTAACCTATCTATGAGATGTCAGTTGATCATATGACTAGAAACGATCTAAGAATCAATTCACATGCTAGGGTGCCTCCTATATACCCTCAAATTCGAAGAAATCAGTCTATTGTTTGGATGATTTGCACCGTTGATTACATCATCAAACCTAGAATAAATTATTTTTGGATTTGAATTGGTGTACCTATTTATTAAGCATCGAAATACCAATTATACTACAAATTCATGCATTTCTACGCAGTTAGATAATATCTAACAGTCACGATTCTGTCCCTATAGGTTTTACTATATGTAGATCATAACAGACCATCCCATGTCGTTTAAATGGTCGACCTGCCTCTTGTTTGAGAGGGTTTCTCATCTTCTCGTTGGAGCATCCCCTCGGGGGTGCCCACACATGCACAGAAACACAGCATATATACAAACTGGTCCATTGAAAACAGTTTGACCACCATACCTTTTTATATGGCTTATACACAAAGATAAGACAAATTAGTCAAATAGCGAACAAACATAAGATTCGGTCAAGTAGTTTAATTTTCTCACTAAATATGGTTGACATATCTCCTAATTCTCACATACTATTCCATACACTCCATCAACAACAACAACATAGCCTTTGCCCCATATTCCATACACTCCACCAAAGGTGCAAAAATGTCATACAAACAAACTTACATTCTTGGAACCTCTTTTATACACACACACACACACACACCCCCACACACACACCAGTGTGGCCAGTGTAAAAGTTCCGACCGAAAGACAAAATAGCAGCATCCTGCAGCTTGCTACTAAGCCAACATGATTTAGTGCACTGAATAGCAATGACCGAAAGTTGAAGCCAAAACCTCAACCCAAAACTAATCCCAACTTCCAAAATGCTCCTTAGAAGTGAATCAAACTGACAGGAAAATAGGACAAAGCTAAACTAATATTCAATTGACAGATGATGGCATATACATAATCGATTGCCTTCTTATAATGTTATAAAGAATACTAAGCAGATTAGGAGTTTTTTACAATCAAAATCTATTACAATAATGATTGCCATTAACACCTCTAAGAAACCAACTTTGACAAATAGAAGAAAGATAAAGTCCTCACTCAGCATTGATAGATGATGGCATATACATCAATCGATTGCCATACTAAGCAGATTAGGAGTTCTTTAAAATCAAAAGCTATTACAACAACTATTGCCATTAACAACCTCTATGAAGCCAACATTGACGAATAGAAGATCAAGTCCTCACTCAGCATTGACCTTTTGAAACCTAAATATTTCCTAGCATCATTAGGACTGCCAAATTCAAAAGATGGTCTTTAGATAGAGCTATACATCCACTTGAGACAGAATAAGTCACCACATCAGAAGTGAATTGCATCATACGATAGCAACAACGGTATGGTGTTAACATACTAAGTGAGGTCAAGGTTCACAATAGCCAATTTTGCAGGTTTTCTTCTTTACTTGGCATTGTTCTGCTGATGTGCATGAATAGTCTACTATTAACATTAACAAAATGTTTTGAAAAAGTGAATAACTAAATTAGAATTAATGTATTAGGAAGATTGTCCTATAAAGTATAGCTCAACCTGTAGCGAGGAATATCTCTAGCTGATCACAATTGCATGATCATATTCCAACTCTAAACACCTAAAAAGCTAATCATTCCTCAGATTGTTGCATTTCATAGTACTTATCCTCTCCTTGACTATTAAAATCTTAAATTGTTTGGCATGGAAGGTATATTGCTAATGTGTTTTGTCAAACCTACCTAAAGAATAGAGAATTTGGTGACTTATAAGAGATAGACCATCATTCCAAAACTCATTTTATCTACCCTTGAATATGTTTGTACATCCTTATACCACAAAGTGGATCACATGTCATACACACGTGACAAGGCACTAGCTTAAACCAAGGTTCGGTATCCGTATTGGAATCGGTTTACCTGCGAACCTTGGCTCAAACACAAGCAAGAGTAGAAAAACTATGTCGGTAGTAACTAAAAAAGCATTCCGATGCCATCAGAACCATCAGGAGATGCAAATGGATATCATCCAAACCATCAGGAGATGCATACAGTTCCCTAGAATGGAAACTCCTACATGTTAGAACTGAGGGAAGTCAGGAATTAGCTACTTATTAGTAGATGAGACTTAATTTAGGTAAATGCAAAATTGATAACCAGGAATTATGGTTTATCATTAAAATCATAAATGCCCTCCTTTCGAACTGTATATGTAGAAAGCTAGACGTGGTTCCAATTGAGAATAAGGTAAGAGAAAGTTGTTTTACGTGGTTTGGGCACATGCAATAGAGACCAACCAATATATGTATAGATGTAGTTTTTTAAAAAGCGACCGCCTAAGAGCAAGCTTTTCGGGCATGCTCACACCTAGGCAGCAAGGAATTAGGCGATTTGGCCATGAGGCAAGAAGCACACGCCTTGAGAATCACAAAAAGCCTAATTCCGAGTAGAATTTGAACTCAGCCCCGTATATTGATGGAAAATGCTCAGGCCCAAGCGCAGCCACATATGAAATAAGACAGGAAAATAGAGAAATTCAAATATCCCTAATCTTGCCTTTATTCTCTTACTCCATATCAACCCTCTTCTCACTTCTCCCAACCTAATTTTGACAACAGGAGAGAGCTGCAGACGACTCTGACTCTGACAGTAATCGAATTTCTAGGTCTACGCTGAAACGGCACGAGACATCACACTAACGAACAGAGTCCAAAAGATTACATCAAGGGAATTGCAATTGCCATGGAGACTTTTACAAGATTTTCAAGGTGGATTACCAGAACTATCCTCAATTTATTACATTTTTTAAAATAAAATTTATAGCTTCCCTTATAAATTGAGGGTAATTTTGGTAACCCACTTTAAAAATCCTTGGACACTGTAAAAGTTTCCTTGCAATTGCAGTTCCCTACATCAAATAACTGCTAGATACAGTTGCAGCTTACATTGGTATTATCAAAAAGGGTATGATTTTTGGGAGGAGGGCTTCCTTGTTGTTATTGTTTTAGAACTTCAGTATCCTTTCCTTTCCTTTCCACTCCACTCTAGCGTATTGTGTGTCATGGAGATTAATGTCATACCATATGGGAAATAAAAACATCATCAATTTTTGCTTTTGTTTTTACTTCTCGGAGCTCTTGTGATCGATAGCCGCCGCCGTTCACTAGTTTTCTCTAAGAAACTAGTCAATGCAGTAGAACAACTATTTCGACATCTTTAACAAATAAGAATAGTAGTAGTAGTAGTAGTAGTAGTAGTAGTAGTAGTAGTACATTGTGAGAAGAAGAAGAAAAAAAAAGGAAGGAGCCAGTGGCTTACTCAAAGCTTAAAATAAAAATCAGACTCCAGGGTCAGAACTGCAGAGCGTACCGAAGCACATCCGCGCGGAGTCGGCCCCGAGCCGCGAAGTCAGCCGCGCCGAGGACACCGCACTGTGGAAGGGGAGGAGGGAAAGGAGAGACCCCAGCTCGCGCGGAACCCTAACAAAAAGAACAAGAAAAAAATGAGAAAGCATCAATGAATTTGAGAGAGAGAGAGAGAGAGAGAGAGAGAGAGTCGTTGCCTCTGGAAGGAGCGAGAGGGGGAGAGAGGAAGGGGGTTGGGGAGGGTGGGTCTGCTGGGCTTCTTGGAGGCGAATCTGGAGAAGGAGAGGGCCGGTCTGGCCACGGAACGGAGGCAGGCGGCCATGGGCGCCGGTGTGAGAAGGTCTGCTGAGGAACGAGACGAAATGCAAAGCGAAGCGAAGGGGTTTAGTTTGGGCGAGGCCTAAGAAAGAAAAACAATTATTAGGTAAAACAAGTCCAGCATTATACACTCGTTAATGGCACTACACTACATAAGATACAGGATAGCCCAAAAAAAAATTCTTTTATTTATCAGTTTGTCACCGAAAAAATTTACTCGTAGATGTCCAAAAAAAATTTTAGAACTGTCAAAAAAATTGACAGTCCTATCAATCTAGTGGACTGTTAAAAAATTGACAATCCAAAAAATATATGATATTATCTTTCGGACTATCAAAATTTTTAACAATACTTCCAATAGGTAGGACTGTCAAGAAATTTGACAGCATGCCATCTTTAGAATTGTAAAAAAATTGACAGTCCTTCCACAATAGGTCGAGACAAAGAATCGGTTCTCACTGAGGTCGACGTGCTCGAGGCTACCGAGATCGGAGAGGATCTCCTCGGCATCGTCCTATATGGCGTTGGTTGAGAGATTGAGGCGGTCGGTGAGGGTGAGGGTGAGGGCGGCGAAGGGAGGGGACGAGGCGGCCGGTGAGGGTGAGGGCGAGGGCGAGGCCGTTGAGGACAAGGGTTAGGGTCTGGAGGGCGAGGCGGGGACGAGGCGACCGGTGTAATAGCCAGCTCCACTCAGTTCAGCAAGATGATTCAAACGGCACAACGGTGCTAACGACGTTCGGACTTGACGAATTCAATGGTTCTCTTGGAGTTCCGCTCGGCCGAAGCGAGTTCTCATTAAGGTGTGTGGCTTCGATGAACCTATCTTTATCTAGCCTTCACACTTAATATGGACGATACATGATAGTTGCTAGGCAGATACTTGATGCATGCTAATAAAGAGTTGAACCAATCTAGCTAAGGGAATAATCTCTACCGATATCACATTGCATAGAATGTGGAGATAGAAATTTCCATATGCTTTAACTTGTGCAAGTAGAGTTTTTTTTCATATGCTGTCATTTAGATTTTCGTATGTGCCATAGCATATACCTTCGCACAATTTCAATGCTCGTCACATAGAACATGCCTCGGATTTTGTAACACTTCACTTAATATGATTCACTCAGTTGAGGCAGGAAGACTATCAAAATAGTCGTTCCGAGACAAGTAATAGAAACATGGAAAAGCTTCGGGACTGTTGGGTCGCCAAGATAATTCCCGTATCGGGAGCTGCATGAAGATAGTAAAACATAAAAGAAGGAATGTCTATGGGATTGTCACGTTCTGCTCCCAGAATATTGGGTAAATACGAGGACTGACATGGCCAACCACACCTTGCAGAATACCGAAGTAAGTCGCAATGTGGTAAGGTTGTCTAGAAGACATATGGATGGACTCTAGCATGCTACGACGTCAGTCCTAAAGGCCGACAAATCATAGTATCTCAATCCACAACATCAAGTACAAGAGTATATTATATATGAAAGTAAAAAGACATCCCAAATTATATACCACATATGATCATGAAGCTAGTGAATACAAAATGATGCACTAACAGAGTATAATTATACATGATCAAATATACCAGCCATGGTCTAATATATACATCATTTGACCGAAGTCAGAGAAGTGATATCAAAATAAGGGGCTAACACTGCCTCTTGCTAAAATACCACAAAAAGGAAATAATAATGCGAGGGGTGAAGGAAGGAAACCCACTCGCGAGCTTCGACCGCAGTCCTACGAGTGCGAACCATCTTACGGGAAATACGGTGGATCATGTGTCTCCTCAGGGTAATCTGGTCATACAAAACCAGTGGGGTCAAAACCCCAAGCAACAAGTACCACAAAGAAGCACAAGGTGATAGACCAAACAAAAAATAACATATAGCAGAAAAGAGACATATAAGAAAAATAAATGTGGATCGAGACTTGTACAGTACCAATGTACTTGTCTCAAAAATATAACTGGAAGAACTAATAATAAGTGCTATAAATGAAAGTAAGGCGACAAGAGGTAAGAGGGAATAGGAACTACTCTGGATTGGAACCACAACCCTTAAACCAAATAAGGACCGGGGTTGCAGACCTTCACCCGAGCAGAACTTAGTACCCTAACCACGCGTCGAAAGAATGAATAAAAGGGCAAGCTTAACGAATAGACAAACATTCAATGTACGGCCAAACATGCATACGGCTTGCTAAAATTAACTAACTAAGGTTATCACCGACCTAGTTACTAACAGATGCATGCTTGTCACGCCCCAGTCCCAAAATGCCAAAGGACTAGATACGTGGCAATGGCCAGCAGTACGCACCGATGGACAAACCCAATTTAATGGATCCATCAGGGCATACTTAAGCTGTAAAAACAAGTCTACGATAATATGGCACAACTAATCTCATCCACACAAGATATAAAATATGATCCACAAAATAATAAGGAATGTAAATCATCAGCTAGTCTCAACAAAATGCTTCGGGGAATAATTCGATAAATATCTAATACAATGGTTCAACAGACCAGAAAGTAAATGACTGAAATAAATAATAAATACTGAGCATGAAACATGGATGCTCAGGAGAAGTCTTCGGCTAACACCTCATCCTCGGATGGCGGTACAGCTCCTGGATCAGCTCCTGCTCCGGTCCCGTATACCTCGGGACAGATCTCGTCCTCAAATCCTGGGGACATAATCTGGATCCAGGTCCTCAGGGGACATAGCAAGGTACAAGAAAGCTCATGCCAAAATAAATGCAGTGCAGAAAATAAATGGAATAAATAGGGCAAGTAACCATCTAAGTGAAAATGCAAGTGAGAGCATCACGAGTACTCAGGCTGAGCCACTACAAGCTCTGTATCGGGGAGCCGGTAGCGGTAATAACCGGTAGTGGGTCTAGCTCTGCTCCGAGAGTCTACGACCTCTCAATAATAGAAGATATATATATATAATAGCCTGTAGCCTGTGTGTCTCTCCCCCACCCAATGTAACCACGCATATCATGACCACAACGTCTCATGTCCATGTCAAGCGGGATCATAGCTAATGCAACAAGTCATAATATATCTATGAATATAGTATCTCTGTCAAGTCCTGTATCCTATACAGAATCACCACGAATATCTCGGGAAGATCCTGTCTCATGAGGAGTGTCAAGTGTCCTGGGTCAAAGTGTACTTGGTAAGACAAGTACGAGAATATAAAGTGTCACGAATGTCCATCTCTAGATGACAGTACCCAACACCGCGTACAGTATTGGCACCCGACTAATAATCGGACGCTAAGTACGTCACACGGTCCTAGGTTAAGCATGCACAGCAATATAATGAAGCAAGAAAAATATGTAACAATACTGCAGAGTTTGGCAAGGTACACTTGCCTGGGGTCCTGTTGCTGGTATGAATCAGAGTCCAAGTCATAGTCCAAATAGCCTATGTATTACAAATTTATCACGTCAAAAGATAATTTATTTTAATTTATTTAATTCTGGAATAATTACTCTAAAATTCTATTTTAATCTTACTATTCTGATTTTTATGTTAATTCCTAAATTTTGTCCAAAGAAACTAAATTTTATCAACTCGAGACTCATGGCACGCAAATCGAGGCGATTTGTTGACCAAAAAGTCAACCGACACAAACTCAACTTTTATGCATGATTTCCTGTAGATTTCATCATAAAAAATATGTTGGAATTTATGACTCGTCAGAATTCAAATTCGTTTGGGAATTATGCCACCTACAAGTTCCATATCGTGCACCGATGGTTAAATTCTAACCTAGAAGTTCTACAGAATTAACAGTATAAAAATACATCAAATTAAATTCTGGGAAAAACATATATCAATGATCTCGACATTAGCTTTCGGAAACTTTAAACGGTTCATGATTCTGATTCCTGGTTCTCCCGGAATCGCGAAAATATTGAAACACGTTTATTTTCGGACATGCTGTGCTCTACGAATTTTCCAGAATTTAATACTCATAATTTCGTAAAAAAATTATATAATCAGAAATCTAACCTCAATATCGTTCTAACGCAAGAAACTAGGTCTCGTTTGGAGTCCGGAGCTATGCGCAATGGCTTCTGGAAGATGAAGGAACCCTAAATGATAATTCTCCAAAATCTCTCTCTCTAAAAATATTGGGATAATTAGGTTTATAATAATATATATATATATATATATATATATATATATATATATATATATATATATAGGGATGTTGAACGGCTGAATGAAAGTTGATAGGGTGACACGTGTCATGATTTGATTGGATGGCTTTGGTTATATTATTTATTTTTTTGATTTGCCTTTATCAAAACATTATTTAAGTCGTTTTAAATCTAAATAACTCAAAATAAACATTAAAAATAATCATAAAAATCTGAAAAAATTACAGAAAATCTATTTTGAATCTAAAAACCCTAGAAAAATATTTGGGATAATTATATATTCATAGATTTCCTACTATAATTAGGAGAAGCTCTAAAAATTAGTTTTACCATAAAACTAAAAATAAATACTAACATTATTCCAAAAATTTTGAAATAATTCCAGAAAATATATAATATATTATAAACCTTAGAAAATAACGTGGGTCCATTCTATATTCCTGGGCTTGCACAATAAATTCTACAAATCCTAAAAAAATTAGTTTTAGCCTAAATAACTCCCAATAAATACTAAAAATACTCAGAAAATTCTCAAAAACTTCTAGAAAATATATTTTATTATTTAGAACCTAAAATAAAAGTTTGGGATATTTTTAATTATATTTGAATCTAAAATAAATTCTTTAAAATTCTAAAAAATTACAAAAAATTGTGAAAAATCCAAATTGAAAATTTCTGAAAAATCAGGGGATTACAATCTACCCAACTTATAAAAATTTCGTCCTCGAAATTAAAATTAAGCCATGGTAGAAGTCAATGATGGTCTAAGATTTGCATTGGTTAAAATACAAGGCTAGGTTTAACGGAGTGGACGATGTTGCACGTTGCACATTCCGAAAGTCATGGGAGAAATTCACATGAGTGAAAATAGGTTTCTTCGTGTGTCATGTCCAATAGTGTGGACACCTAAATGCTCTTTTGCATAAAAACGCCCAACAATTGAAACGTTGCACAAAGATGGAAATTGGAGGATGGGCATGTCTAGGACAAGGTGTGGAATTTGTAGGAAGGCAGTGACTAGGGAAGTGCTCCAATTATCCAAGCAATGGTAAGGCGCGCCGAGGGATACCATGTTGTAAAACTAAATAAAAAATGTCGTGTTCTATTCCTAAGTGAATTCGAGCTAGCCTCAGTCTCACTATCTAAGCCAAGTAGGTCTACTTCTTAGGTGAGGGGGTTTCACAATCCAGCCAACTTAAGACATTGTCGTCCTCAAAATTAAAATAAGGCATAATTTGTTAATCCTTCGTGTATATAAGGCAAGTCAATCGCAATCTCCTTGGGACAATTAAAATCCTAATCATATCCATTGCAATCACTTCTAGGTTAAGATGACCACTGATCCAATCAAATTTAACCTATGGTTATCTCATCTCGCTTTTTTAAATTATCCATATCCAAATTTAAATTAAATCCATATATCATCTTCAAGATATAAATACGCATATCAATTTTACCTCACGATCTCCAATTATCATAATCTCCTCTAGAAGTAATTCGAGTCCATTATTATTCCTATTTTCACTTATAAATTTTTGTATGCTTCAACTTCTTAAATTCTATTCACATCCGTAATATTTTAAATAGGTAGTCCAACCATCAAGTTTTTTATTTTAACTCAAATTATCAACTTGAAAAAATAATTTAAATGCAGTCCACCATTGTTCAAGTCTGAAATTCTATCTTTTTATCCTCTAAATTTCAAGTTGATGATTTTACCTTCATTGTTTAAATCATGTACTTAAGGTATAAATATCGGGTCCTCAATATCAATTCATTAATCCTCATCATCTTAGTCATTCTTCTAAAATTCTCAAAATTAAAATGGCTTGAACCTCTCCCAATTTAATCTTACTCGATCACAATCTAAAAGAAATTTCTCTCGAGTTGACAATGCACTACTACCCAACTTAGAATTTACCCATCTATCACATAAGACTATATACCTTAAGAGAATATTTCTTAATATATTTACTCATGTTTCAATCCTCGAACTTCAATGCCGATCATATCACATATGATATGTCCTTAATTACGAAGAATAATCCTCAAGTATGTGATCGGCCTATGGGGTATATCTAGTATTCTCTGTGTATCAATTTATACCAAGCACGATGTTTCGTCTTTCCGAAATAAGGGAAGACGGAGACCAATAATAAAGAGTTCAAGGGCAGCGTAATAGAATAAAAGTATTGGGATCAAGGCGTTTAAAGAATTCAATTGGGAATTGTCAAAGCAGTTGTGAATTAAAATCCTATTTTGGTAATCATTTGTTCGCATGCTCGTATTAGTATAGTTATGTAACCGATACGATCTGCTCAGACATATCTAGAGGGTAAGTACAGGCGTCTACTAGTCAACTATATATCTCAATCCACGTAAAGTAGTCGTGTGAAGAGCGAACCAAAATGCACTAAGGTTGATCAGACCATAATACATTGATTCTGAATAGACAATTGTATTAGTGGGGTTGATTAGGCCCCAATAACACATATGTCATGAACAAGCTTGATAAAGAATAGGCTTGCAAAAACTAGGCTATAATATAGCAGCATAAGTCAAGGTAGTACAAAAATTATAAGTACGCTAGATGATGATGAAAGGAGGTACAAATTAATTCGAGTTCACAAACAGAAACAAAATAAGCAACAATAATAAAAGACTCTACAATCTCTACAGTTATCATACAACTCCTTGTCTATGTCGCTAGTCGACCAAATGGGGGCAAGGACCTCTAAATTCTATCTTCTGAATAAACACTATCGTCTTATGCAAGTCTAAAGTTGTGTCATCCTAAGCCACTTCATCAATAGGGCTAGGTGGTACTATGTTGTGAGGCATACTACCCAACTTATAAGAATTAAACTAATACTGTGACAGTCTTAAGAGGGTCCTGCAAAATAACCTTGCACATCTAAATAAAACAGAACTCTTATTAGGGTCTCCTATGGTATTACGTAAGTAATGGTCATCTTAAGTCTTAATCATAGTGCTCATAGGTCATGTGTCAATAGCGAGAATGGACAGGTTACTAGTCTCAAGGGAAAGGAAAGATAGCTTGTATCGAGGTGGGGGTACAAATTACGTGATTTAACACTAAGGGATAATCATCGGGTCACAATCTACAAGATTAACTCAAACTTATCGAACTCTAACTACTAAGCACAAAATTTTCAAATCCAAGACTACAGCTATAATCCTAGCAACTATGGGTCCTTAACAGGGAATAAAATTACTTGGCCTACTATCAGAAGTGTCAGGTGGCACGAATTGAAAGACAGAGAAAAGAAGAACATATTTTAGTCGTTGCGCATTAGCGAACGTTTAAGGTCGCAGATGAACAACATATGAAATTAAAATATGGGGCTCTAGATAATATTATAGTTTCCTAAGGTGAAGGTTGCGAGCAATTCTCAGGTATGATCTCATAGGGAATATCATACTCGTTGCTCTGGGCTTCCTGAGGTACCGTCTGCTAATATCACGACAAGAACCTATATCCTAACACTATCTCACTATGCACACTAGGTTCTGTTCTAACATTCGATCTCAGATTTCTATTGGTTCCTCAAAACTGGGGTCAACCACTAGGGTCAAACATTAGGGTCCAATCTCTAACTAGCTCTTAGCAGTGCCTATACTACTCTTAGGTCATTCATGACTATAACAAGAAATAATGGTAAATTATTCTATAGGTAAGGGACGCTAGGGTTCATTAAGTGTTCTACTTAGGGGTGTGTCAATATCCTAGCTGTACTTTTAGTAGGAAGGTTACCCTACCTATCATTCTATCAACAGGGACTTCTATATTCTAGAAGAAAGCTACACTCAAGGAACTAATGAGAAGGCACATGAATCAAGCAGGATACAATTTTTCAACGGAATAGATTGGAAGAAGGAGGAGGAGAAGCCATAGTCAGTTGTGGATGAGATCCTATACTCTAATCCTATTTGCAGGCTTGCTCGGTCCCTAAGTTGAAACCGAACAATTTAGTCGTAGACCTGAATGGGCCACCACAAAAACCATGTCACGCCCCAGTCCCAAAATGCCAAAGGACTAGATACGTGGCAATGGCCAGCAGTACGCACCGATGGACAAACCCAATTTAATGGATCCATCAGGGCATACTTAAGCTGTAAAAATAAGTCTACGATAATATGGCACAACTAATCTCATCCACACAAGATATAAAATATGATCCACAGAATAATAAGGAATGTAAATTATCAGCTAGTCTCAACAAAATGCTTCGGGGAACAACCCGATAAATATCTAATACAATGGTTCAACAGACCAGAAAGTAAATGACTGAAATAAATAATAAATACTGAGCATGAAACATGGATGCTCAGGAGAAGTCTTCGGCTAACACCTCATCCTCGGATGGCGTTACAGCTCCTGGATCAGCTCCTGCTCCGGTCCCGTATACCTCGGGACAGATCTCGTCCTCAAATCCTGGGGACATAATCTGGATCCAAGTCCTCAGGGGACATAGCAAGGTACAAGAAAGCTCATGCCAAAATAAATGCAGTGCAGAAAATAAATGGAATAAATAGGGCAAGTAACCATCTAAGTGAAAATGCAAGTGAGAGCATCACGAGTACTCAGGCTGAGCCACTACAAGCTCTGTATCGGGGAGCCGGTAGGGGTAATAACCGGTAGTGGGTCTAGCTCTGCTCCGAGAGTCTACGACCTCTCAATAATAGAAGATATATATATAAAATAGCCTGTAGCCTGTGTGTCTCTCCCCACCCAATGTAACCACGCATATCATGACCACAATGTCTCATGTCCATGTCAAGCGGGATCATAGCTAATGCAACAAGTCATAATATATCTATGAATATAGTATCTCTGTCAAGTCCTGTATCCTATACAGAATCACCACGAATATCTCGGAAAGATCTTGTCTCATGAGGAGTGTCAAGTATCCTGAGTCAAAGTGTACTTGGTAAGACAAGTACGAGAATATAAAGTGTCACGAATGTCCATCTCTAGATGACAGTACCCAATACCGCGTACAGTATTGGCACCCGACTAATAATCGGACGCTAAGTACGTCACACGGTCCTAGGTTAAGCATGCACAGCAATATAATGAAGCAAGAAAAATATGTAACAATACTGCAGAGTTTGGCAAGGTACACTTGCCTGGGGTCCTGTTGCTGGTATGAATCAGAGTCCAAGTCATAGTCCAAATAGCCTATGTATTACAAATTTATCACGTCAAAAGATAATTTATTTTAATTTATTTAATTCTGGAATAATTATTCTAAAATTCTATTTTAATCTTACTATTCTGATTTTTATGTTAATTCCTAAATTTTGTCCAAAGAAACTAAATTTTATCAACTCGAGACTCATGGCACGCAAATCGAGGCGATCTGTTGACCAAAAAGTCAACCGACACAAACTCAACTTTCATGCATGATTTCCTGTAGATTTCATCATCAAAAATATGCTGGAATTTATGACTCGTCAGAATTCAAATTCGTTTGGGAATTATGCCACCTACAAGTTCCATATCGTGCACCGATGGTTAAATTCTAACCTAGAAGTTCTACAGAATTAACAGTATAAAAATACATCAAATTAAATTCTGGAAAAAACATATATCAATGATCTCGACATTAGCTTTCGGAAACTTTAAACGGTTCATGATTCTGATTCCTGGTTCTCCCGGAATCGCGAAAATATTGAAACACGTTTATTTTCGGACATGCTGTGCTCTACGAATTTTTCAGAATTTAATACTCATAATTTCGTAAAAAAATTATATAATCAGAAAGCTAACCTCAATATCGTTCTAACGCAAGAAACTAGGTCTCATTTGGAGTCCGGAGCTATGCGCAATGGCTTCTGGAAGATGAAGGAACCCTAGATGATAATTCTCCAAAATCTCTCTCTCTAAAAATATTGGGATAATTAGGTTTATAATAATATATATATATATATATATATATATATATATATATATATATATATATATATATATATATATATATATATATATATATAGGGATGTTGAATGGCTGAATGAAAGTTGATAGGGTGACATGTGTCATGATTTGATTGGATGGCTTTGGTTATATTATTTATTTTTTGATTTGCCTTTATCAAAACATTATTTAAGTCGTTTTAAATCTAAATAACTCAAAATAAACATTAAAAATAATCATAAAAATCTGAAAAAATTACAGAAAATCTATTTTGAACCTAAAAACCCTAGAAAAATATTTGGGATAATTATATATTCATAGATTTCCTACTATAATTAGGAGAAGCTCTAAAAATTAGTTTTACCATAAAACTAAAAATAAATACTAACATTATTCCAAAAAATTTGAAATAATTCCAGAAAATATATAATAATATTATAAACCTTAGAAAATAACGTGGGTCCATTCTATATTCCTGGGCTTGCACAATAAATTCTACAAATCCTAAAAAAATTAGTTTTAGCCTAAATAACTCCCAATAAATACTAAAAATACTCAGAAAATTCTCAAAACTTCTAGAAAATATATTTTATTATTTAGAACCTAAAATAAAAGTTTGGAATATTTTTAATTATATTTGAATCTAAAATAAATTCTTTAAAATTCTAGAAAATTGCAGAAAATTGTGAAAAATCCAAATTGAAAATTTCTGAAAAATCAGGGGATTACAATGCTTTAAAGAATATCGCTACCACTGGCACTGCAGTCAACCCGGATGGCCAAGGGTACGTTTGTTTAGTACTTATAGTGCACATCTCAAAGAACTAAAGCTGATAACTGATAGCATAACACAACATAACATAAGCATAAACTGGTTTTTGAATATATAAATAAATTTTGTAAATGAAATTTGGTTTTATAAACATAAAGAGGTTTTGTAAATGAAACTGGTTTGGTAAACATAAACTTATCTGTTAATTATCTTGTAACATAAACTGAAACTGAAATATAACTGGAACATATACTGAAATACATATACTGAAATGCATAATGTTATGAACTGCATCTCAATAACAACAACTTGTAGTGCCACAGCACACGTAAACTTGGTCAATCATCGAGCCCTTGCCTAACAGGGTTGCTCCATGCTGCATGGGGCCCTCAGAGATCGGGGTAGCCGGTAGCGCAATATTTTTTCCTCACAATGATCTAGGTGAATCTTATCTTGTTTAATCATTACCAAATTATTTTGAGTTCTCGAGTCATGGATACATGAGAACTCCCTAAAATGATGAGTCACGGGTACGAGCTTTTCACGAGTTATCGTATCCGCGACTCGTGATACATTGAGCAATACTCACACTCGATTGTCTGATGTCAAATGCAATAAATTTTTATACACAAACATTTCCACGGTGTCGTGAGGATTGTGAACTTGCACATAAATGGGCCTTATAATATAAACTTGTCTAATGAACTTACATGCAAAACTTGTCTGGTAACATAAACTTGTATCAACATAAGGAAGCACACAGCAATAATCACTAAAATGAATTATTAAATGGACATAATTAAAAGAAACACAAAATGTGTCCAAAGATTTCTGGGCACATGCGGCCACACAAAATGTGTCCAAGGATTTCTGGCCGCATGCGGCCACACAAAATGTGTCCAAGGATTTCTGCCCGCATGCGCCCACTGGCCCCACGGACTCACTGGCCACATGCACCCAAGTGCTGAGTGATGGGTCATAAATGCATGTCAGAGAAAATTGACTAAATATGATATATGTGACATGCCATAAAAATGTGTCAGGGAGATAAGACAAGAATCATAAAAAGATGTACAAGGGCGAAGCAGAGTTATGCGTCCACAATGAAAAGAGGCGCATAGGGGCACTACCGTATAAGTCTGCTTGCCGCATGCTCTCTTAGCCGCATGAGTGCTTCTTTGGACTTAGCGAATTTCTCATTCGTTCAGTGGGCAAAACACAAGGAGTTCTGTCACTTAGCTCCAAAACACTTTGTGAAATAATCAGTCATGCATCCAACAAGATGGACGCATGTTGGTTGGCTATGCGGCAAAGAGTCAAGGCCGCATGGAACTCTCGACCGCATATGATGTTGGCTACATGAGAATTTCGTCTTCTCCAAACAACAGATTCAACCATGGCAAAAACTCAAAAAAAACCTAAAATTATTTTCTTCATAAAATTTTTATTTTAACTCCAAATTAAGTGAATCAAAAGCCAAAATACTCGAAAAGAAGTGCTCCATCAACCAAAAAAACTATTTTTCTAAAATACCATATTTTAGTAGATCAAACCCACAAAAAAATACATAGAGCCCATGAAAACCCTAAACTTCAAATTCAGATCTAGTCCAATATACTTATCAAAATCCAAAACTCCAAGAACTAAATATGATTAGCAACTCAATGAGAATATTTTTCATCAAATATATTTTTAAAATAACATATATATAAAAATCTAAAAATTAAGGCTTCACCATTAAGCAAGATGTACTTGCCTTGGGTGGCTCCTAGTCTCTTGTAACCACCCATTTTCATTAGAGGGGTATTTTGGTCTTTTTGATATTTATTGTGAATTGTTATATTTATTATTTATTACTATTGTATATTTATTATTTATAGTATTTATTGGGCCTTTGTATTAACTAGTTAGTTTGGACTTGTGTATGGACTTAGTTAGTAACCAACTAGTAGGCCCATGGCCCATCCAATTAGTCATGACAATGTTAGTAATTAATTAATTAAAATTAGTTAGTTAGAGGATAGAATATTCCTTTCTATTAGTTTGATTTCTTCCTAATTAATTAGGAGAGGCTTGGAGAACACAGAAGAACCCCCTAGAATTCTTTAGAAACTTGTAGAGGAGCCTATTGGATCCTCCATTAAACCAATCAATGCCCAATAAGGGGCCGGTCACTTAAGAGGGGAGGAGAGAGAGTAGATCTCATTTCAATTATTATTTCCCTCCAATTCCCCTTCTTCTTCCTGAAATAACCCATTCTCCATCAATTTCTACCACATCCATACTCAATTTCTCTTATTTTCACCATTGAAGGAGCACAAGGAGCTTGGATTGCTAGAAACTTTGGAGAAGAAGGAGTTTGACGAGGATATCGTGTCCACATCGTGTCCAATTGGCTTGCATTGGAAATTTATCTCCCAATTGGTAAATTTTGAAAATTTTCTTCTAATTAGGTTCTAAATCATGCATTTGACTCTTAGGAACACCCCAATTGCATAGGGCTACCTATAGGATGAATATCTAGGCTTTATTGATGTGTATGGACACTTCTACATAGGTTTTTGTATGCAATTTGGGGGAATACGAGATTTGACACATCAAGTGTGTATCATGAGACTAATCTAGCCTAATTGGACTTAGATCGGGGTTGGAAAACTAGCTATGTGTCCACAATTGGACACAAGTATGTTGTATCACGATACAGTGGATACGGTATGATACGGGACTCTAATTTGGAGATTTTGTGCATTTGAGTTCTAATCCTTTGGTAGCTAGTTCTAATAGCTATTATTAGGTGTATACGATATGTGGGAATGCTATTCATGTAGAATTGGAACTTTTGGTGTTTCAATTTAGTGTGTATCATAGTGTATTGGAGATTGCATACATAGTGTTTGGCATTTTGACTGTGAGTGTATGTTGTGTTATTGTGTGTGTTCATATACCCATGTGTAGGTGAGTTGTGTGTGGTTCCGGATTTGCATACTTGAGTGTGTGTGCTTGGGCCACACTAGACTGTGTGTGTTATTTTGGAGTGAAGTTATGCGTATCTATCGATATATATGTATATAGTCCTAGTGCAGGTAGGTCTGTGAGGAGAAGAAACTCCCTTGTGCTTGATTATCGGGTAAGGTAGGAGTTAAGGTAAGTAGTATAGCTGAGCAACAATGCAGGTGCACTGATTATCATGCCCCGATTCCGTAGAATCGATAGTCGTCCCCCGGGTGTGACACCGTACGTTCCTAGGTTGCGCAACACACAAGGCCAAGGTATTTTATATAACGAGCACATATTCAGAGTACGCAGAAAATTGAAACACAATATTGAAACATAAAAATGTTCTCTTTATTGATAATGAACATATTTTACAAACTTTTGAACGAGTCAGATAATTGCCGCACGGGCTTACAAAAGTGGACGCAAAATGAGATATTTGTCCTGTACATTACATCCTTTTACTAAAACTTCAAAAGAAGAGACACCTTCAGGCGAAGCTATCGCCTTTCCATGGAGCTGCATAAGTTAGGTGCACAAGCTCATGGATCTTCAAAACGTTTCTTTTAAGGCACGATCAAGGCGTGCCGATAAGTGGACTAGGTCGGGAAGCAGCTTTAGCTCCTCGCAGGATCTCCTTGGTGTGGGGAACCTGTTTCAACGAGGGTCAGTACATCGAAATGCACTGGTGAATGTGAGCTAACCCAACTATACCAATCAACACGTTGTTTATATTAAGCATGCAAGTTATTTGTTGTCTTTCTATCTTGCCTTAGTTTATTTTACAAGCAAGCATCAGATATAGAAATTTACTGAAATAAATCTGCCACCATTCGGTGGCTTTTACCTGCCCGTCTGAACCACCTGCACAAATACTTACCATGACCTTCCCTGCCACAAAGACATAGTTAGCTTAGATAGTTTAAATATACGGGGGGATCACTGCCATGATGCTATAAAGAACGAGTTATAGTCTCAAGACAAAAGGGTATGCAACGCAGGTGGGGAGCCTCCACTACACACCATTTCCGTCGATACAGACGACTATACAGTTCGTTCCGTCAGGATCGGATCGGATCGATCCCAGTTTCCCGACGTCCGTCCGCAGGAACCAGAAACCTTGTGCACAAGTTGTCTGTGACCAACGACGTCTAATATTACATTATCAAACGGTACAGTTTAAGGCAATACAAGCACGAGACGAGTTACATGGCATGATCTATTTTGCATAGTCTCCCTGATCAGTTTGTTTATAGCAAGGTATGTTTTATACATAGCACAATCATAGAAGAAGTATACATTCTAACTAACATTGAAGCATTATAAAGAACATTCCAAATGAACTAGCATGCAACAAGGTAATCATTCATAAGTTGACTGACAAGCATAAATAATCCAAGTCTATTCCTTTCTCTTTTAGTTATTATGGTATCGTTTGATCGGAACAATCAAGAAGGCAAGATTTTAGATGTGAAGACTTGGAAGAAGGGTCAACTGAATCGAATTTATAGCCACTCATAAGTTGGTTGAAGAGAGAAAACGAAAGAGGTGCTTTAAGACTCCGCTCGTACGTCGTCTACCATACGATCACCTGCATTGCCACGAACAGATGATCAATACCTCTTCTACTCTTTTCAAGCTCGGAATAAAATGCAGTTCAATGAACGAAAGCAATGAAATACATCAAAATTGTTCAAGAAAACACAAATCCAAAAATCAACTCAAAAGCACAAAAGCAACAAGGCGACAGCGATAACTAGGCAAGAAAACTTGCAGCGGAGAGGTCCCTCTTGACTTTGTCGCTAAGTCTATCCTTGGGGCACGGTCCACTGAATATGAAAATTGATTCTGAAGAAGCAAATCCATAACAAGGATAAGATCTAGATTCAATCTATCCTGGTCGAACAATACCGATTTGTATTTCTTAGTCGCGCTCTCCGAAAAGGGGGAACGAGACACCACATCCTAACCAACTAATAGGAAGTTTTGTCCACAAAACTTAGGAATAGAATCTACCACTATGAAACAATGAAGGAAACTTTTCCTTTATCTCAGACTCAAGCTCCCAGGTCGATTCTTCGACCGAATAATTTCTCAAAAGCACGCGCACAAGAGAAACCGAACGACTTTGAAGCAGCTTCTCTTTGTGATCCAAGATCTGCACAGGATGTTCAACATACGTCAAGTCGGCTTTCAAGTCCAGTTAATCTAGATCTACTACATAACTCGGGTTGTACACGTACTTCCTGTAGTGCCCCGTTCCCCCTATTCGGGGAGCACGGCTAAGAAATACAAGTCGGTATCATTCGATCGGGATAGATTGAAACAAGATCTTATCCTCGTTATGAATTTACTTCTTCGAAATCGATTCCCAAATTCAGTGGACTATGCCCCGAGGATCGACTTAGTGGCAGAGTCAAGAGGGACATCTCCACTGCAAGTTTTTTTGCCTAGTTTTCGATGTCCCTTTGTTGCTTTCGTGCTTTGAGTTAGTTTTCGGATTTGTTTGCGTTTTTTTGAACGGTTTCGATGAATTTCATTATTTTCGTTCGTTGAACTGCACTTCAATTCCGAGCTTGGAAAGAGTAGAAGAGGTATTGATCGGCTGTTCGTGGCAATGCAGGTGATCGTGTAGTAGACGACATGCGAGCGGAGTCTTAAAGCACCTCTTTTCTTTCCTTCTTCAACCAACTTGTGAGTTGCTTATATTTGATTCAGTTGACCCTCTTCCAAGTCTTCACATCTAAAAATCTTGCATTCTTGCTTGCCCCGATCAAACGATACCAAAATAACTAAAAGATGTCAAGATAAAAAGGAATAGACTTGGACTACTTTATGCTTGTCAATCAACTTGTGAACGGTTATCTTATTGCGTGCTAGTTCGTTTAGAAATATTCTATACATGCTTCAATTTTTAGTTATAATTGTATACTTCTTCTATAAATTGTACTAAGTATGGAACACACCTTGTTATGCAATAAATTGTTCAGGGAGACAATGCAAAAATGAATCATGCAATGCCACTTGTCTTGTAATCTTGTTGCCTCAACTGCATAAATTGATAACTTAGCATAGATGTCGTTTGATCATGGACAACTTGTGCATGAGGTATAGTTCCTGCGAATGGTCGCTGGGGCACTGGCACCGATCCGATCCGGACGAAACTCTATTGTATAGTCCATTGTACTGGACGAGATGGCTTGCAGCGTACCTTGTACTTCCGTTGCATACCATTCTCGCCAGTGACTAGTGTCCTTTATGGCATCAAGCCAGTAATCCCCTCGTATATTTAAATATGTACAAATTAACTTGTGTCTTCGTGTCACGACCCGTACCCGGTGTAAGGATACTAGTCGGAAACAACGCCCAGCCTACGCCACAGAATCGGTGGTAGAACGCTGTCTAGATAGTCTATCTAATGTAATGAACCACCAATAATGATAGAATACTTAATCACAGAACTAAAATAGAATGAGCACGAATCAGATAAGAATAGAATAGTCATCATACAACTCATGAGTTTAAAATAATACATCAATGAGTCTGAAGAGTAACAGAAATAAGCTGGAGACAAATCCAGTACAAAAGAATACTATCATACAACAAAGCTACACTCCAGGGTCAACTGTCTCAGTTGGGATAAGTCCCTCTTGAGCCAGGGTCTCAGAATCTAAACCCACAACATCCTGGGGTCCATAATAGGTAGGGTACTCCTCAGTGTCATCTGGAAAAATATATCCAGTCAGGAAAAGAGCAGAGTACATCTCTAACAGCAGTTCTAATCCATGATAAAAACTATGTAACAGTAAATAGCTGTGGATAAACAAGATGCACAAAATAGATATAAGAGATATATAGACAATAAGGAAATACTGGAAAGAAATACAATAATGAACAATATGCCAATGAAACAATAATACTAATGACTAAGTGTGTGAGTACTAGCTTAACATGTGATCGGCTTGGGCAAGATACAATGCGGCCTGGCTAATCATACGTGCGGTGCATGATCAACACTATTCGCTTACCAATACTTTATTCAATAGGGATTTGATCACATATCTATACTAATACTCCCCACCCCCAACTGGTATAATAGATCCAACCACGGTATGCTATGGCACTAGATTCCCCAAGAAGAGAGCGACTCCTCCCGAAAATCGGTGTCTGTACATGTACAAGATAACCAATAAAACAATACTTGCACCATATACACCATATACCAAGGAATAACATCTCATGACGAGATCCGGATATACCAATCCGTGTAACCATAGTGTCAAGAGAAACATGTATATCTACACTAGATACAACGAACATAGAGGATATCATAAATGAGAAACTATCAGAGAATGTACTCGCCTGAAGTCCAAAGAACAGTCTCACAGATGTCTGACTCGGTACCTCGAAGACCTAGATATAGAATACCATATTAATACAAGGTCCCGGAAAGAGAACAAGTCAAACTAGTCAACTTCTAGGTCAATAAATAAATTCTAAGTCAAAAGTCAACTATGGTCAACTCTAAAGTCAACTAAAGTCAAACATGGTCAAACCAAGGTCAACCTCACAAGAAATCTATATAAATAATATAGAAATAAAATACAACAATTTAGGAATCAAAATTAGATCCCAATTGATACCCACACAAAGTATACTAATAATACAATATTATACACTCTAAATAATATATATACAAACCAATATTTATACAAATAAAATAATATATTATTATTAGTATTATACCTCACAAAAACACCTATATATATATACATATATATATATACAAATATAATATATAATATATAAATTAAATCTGCCAAAACGTCACTGAAAACAGTGAGCTAAAAAAACAAATTAAATAAAATAGGCTTTCAGTGACAGTTTCTACTGTCACTGAAACCACCGTCGCCAAAGCCGCTGTGCAAACTGCACTGCTGTCACCTATTGGTAACAGTTCTCAACTGTCATAGCAAAATCCGTCGCTGCTGCTGCGAATCCCGCTCACTGCATGGGTTATTAATGACAGTGGCGACTCTGTCATTAATAATCCGCCGCCACTGTTACAGCGGCTGCTGCTGTAACCGCCTAATTAATGACAGTTCTCTGTCATTAATCCTACTGTCACTAAAAACACATAAAAAATATATATAAATATATATATATAAATCTATATATAAATCAAAAAATATATATAAAAACAACTAGATAAATATATATACTTATATATATATAATTAAATACTATTAGTTATAAAACATAATGCACATATTAATGTACGTATTTTACATGGCTAGAAGCACACATAAAAATATATTCATTAACAATTAAATATATAATAATTATAAATAATATAATTACACATTTAAACACATAAATATATTTTATAAAATATTTATGTATAATTTATGTTATTAACATAAGTACATATATAATTGCATGCAAGAAAGCTACATACATATATTTATACACCACATTAGAACACATAGAAATATCTATAGATCTATGCTACAATAAATACCATAATAAATACACTAAAATAATATATAATATCTATATATATTTACTAATTATAAATGAAGAATTTAAATCATAATTAATTAGATCTACACATAAACACACCAAATTGGAAAGTTTCACACCGTATCCCACTAGATCTATGATACGCATGTGACACGAGTCCAACACACAACCAAATACACCCCGAAGGACACAAACAAGTCACAAATAATATTTATGAACAAATCAAAGTGTCAAAAGTAGATCTATGTGTCCGTATCAAAATATGACATGTTCAAAGCCCCGTGTCGGAGGGAAACCCCCAAAATGACACGTATCACCAAATAGTTGGGTTACGAACCACATGTACCGAAATATGGACACGACACAAGCCCCAAACACATAAGCACATGTCCAATTGATCTATAGGATCAATTGACACACACAACAAAATGTAAATTCGGAATTCCAACAAAATTGACACAAAAAGCACCATAACTTTCTCCATGGGTCTCCTATGAACATAAAACAAAGTCCTATGGGTAGTACATACATATGGATTGATTTTACATGATTAAATCTCAGATTTAGAAGCTATTTTAATGAGAAAAACTGAATTATACCTATTGGGAGATGGATTCCCAATGAAACCTCCAATTGAGATGAACTTGCTTCCAAATTGTAGATCCTTGCTCCTCTTTGTAGATCCTTACTTCCTCCTTCTAGATCTTTGCTTCTCAACTTTCTAATGGTGAATTGAGAAGAATTTGGAATAAATTTGGTGGAGAATTGGAATGGGAATGGAAGAAATTTGGGAGTGGAAAATTCTAGATCTAGATTTGGAATGAGAATGAGAGGAGAGAGAAATTTCCCCCCTCTAATATAGGCCAGCCATGCCCCCTTCCCCAAGCAATTATAAAATGTCCAATGTACCCCTTGGGGCCTCTCATGAAGAAATAATTAAGGAAGGAAGCTTCTAGTCTAATCACTTAATTAATTTAATCCATCTCCTTAACTATGTGCTTTCTAAATGGGCCAAGTCTAACTATTTAATTCATGTTGGTCCATGGGTCCAAACTAAAATAGTTGGATCCACTAAAATAAGTCCAAAATAATTAAATAACATCTAATAATAATTAAATAATACAACAAAAATTATTTACCATGCACAATATTTATTTAAATAGGAAATTACCAAAATATCCTTTTTCCTAAAATGTGGTAGTGACAAGTCTACCCTCCTTAAAATAATTTTGTCCTCAAAATTTAAAGATGAAAACTACCCCCAGAAAATCACAGAACAGAACTAAAGAATCATAATTAACTAATGAACAGAACATAACAATGAACAGAACATAACTAGAGAATAACATACCTCAAGGTACAACAAATATGGATAACGCTCTCGCATATCATCCTCTCTCTCCCAGGTAGACTCCCCCGGAGAGTGATGCCTCCATGCGACGCGTACCAAAGGAATAGTCTGGTTCCTCAGCACCTTCTCTCTCCGATCCAGAATCTCAACTGGCTGCTCTGGATAGCTAAGAGTAGGGCCCACCTCTATCTCTGAGTGATCCAATACATGACTAGGATCTGCCACGTATTATCTCAACTGCGACACATGAAACACGTTGTGCACTCCCTCCAATGCAGGTGGCAAGTCTAGTCTATAAGCAACTGCACCGACCCTCTCTAGAATAGTGAAAGGTCCGATAAATCGCGGACTAAGCTTTCCGCCTCCACCGAAGCGAATCATGTCTCGTGTCGGAGAAATCCTCAGAAACACCAAACCACCCACCTAGAACAAAACACCATCTTAAGAACTTAATCTATAACAAACAAGAACAAGCACAAACAAAAATCTAAACTATACCTCGAACTCTAAAGGTCTCCGATGGCTATCGGCCCAATGTCGCTGTCTGTCCTGCGCCACTCGAAGTCTGTCTCTGATCAACTGAACCTTCTCTGCTGCATCCACAACCATCTCTGGCCCAAACAAAACTCTCTCTCCAACATCGTCCCAAGACAAAGGAGTACGACACCTCCGACCATATAGAGCTTCAAAAGGTGACATCTCTATACTGGCCTGGTAACTGTTGTTGTAAGCAAACTCTACCAAATGGAGATGGTCCTCCCAAGAACCCCCAAAATCTAGTACACAAGTGTGCAACATATCCTCGAGAGTCTGGATAGTCCGCTCAGACTGCCCATCTGTCTGGGGATGATATGCAGTACTGAACTTGAGCTGAGTGCCCAAACTCTCCCGCAAACTCCTCCAGAAATGAGAAGTGAAACGACTATCCCGATCTGAGACTATGCTGACGGGAACTCCATGTATCCTAATGATCTGCCTCACATATATCTCTGCCAGCTTCTCCGTAGACAAACCCACCTTGAAAGACAAAAAGTGGGCCGACTTGGTCAACCTATCAACAATGACCCAAATCGCGTCTTTCCCTCCTGGAGATCGTGGAAGTCCGGACACAAAATCCATAGTAATGTGTTCTCACTTCCACTCTGGAATGGGTAATGGCTGAAGTAAACCTCCTGGCCTCTGCCTCTCGGCTTTCACCTGCTGGCACACTAAGCATCTGGATACAAACTGTGCCACTTCCCTCTTCATGCCATACCACCACACACTCTCTCGCATATCCCGATACATCTTGTTAGCACCTGGATGTATGGAATACTGAGAGCGATGCGCTTCCTGCAATACCTCCTCTCGCAACTCTCCACTAGGCACACACAATCTAACTCCATGCCTCAAAGATCCATCCTCTGCAATAGTGAAATCATCCTCCAATCCTGCTCTCACCTGAGCTCTGATACTCCTCAAAGATACATCATCATACTGTGCTGCCTTAATCCTGTCCATCAAATCTGAGTGTATCTGCAATCCCCACATCTGCATAGCACACCCAGGAACAATCACCTCAATGCCCAAGCTCTCCAAGTCCTCCAACAAATATCGATCCTGCGTTAAGAACATAGCTACCGGATACCTGCTCAAAGCATCGACAACTACATTGGCTTTCCCAGGATGATATTGTAAAGAGATATCAAAATCCTTCATCAGTTCCAACCACCGACGCTGCCTCATGTTTAACTCCTTCTGCGTGAAAACGTACTTCAAGCTTTTGTGGTCTGTGAAGATCTCCACACGCTCTCCGTACAAATAATATTTCCACAACTTCAGGGCGAATATGACAGCTGCCAACTCCAAATCATGGGTAGGATAGTTCTTTTCATGAGGACGCAATTGCCTGGATGCATAGGCAATCACTTTCCCATGCTGCTGAAGAACACAACCTAAACCCTTCCCCGATGCATCACTATAAATAGTAAAACCTCCGGACCCTGATGGCAACGTCAAAATAGGAGCAGGTGTCAACCTCTTCTTCAACTCTTCAAAAGCAACCTGGCAATCCTCCGTCCAAACAAACTCCACATCCTTTCTTGTGAGTCTGGTCATCGGCTCGGCAATCCTCGAAAAATCTTGCACAAACTTCCTGTAGTAGCCTGCCAATCCCAAGAAACTCCTGATCTCTGCTACCGAACTCGGAGTCTTCCAAGATTCCACTGCTGAAATCTTCTTCGGATCCACTGAAATACCATCACCAGTCACAACATGCCCCAAGAATTCTACCTTGTCCAAGAAAAACTCACATTTGGACAACTTTCCATAAAGCTTCTCCTTCCTCAGCACATCCAACACAATCCTCAAATGCTCCTCATGCTCCTCCGGTGTCCTCGAGTATATGAGTATGTCGTCGATGAACACCACCACGAACTTGTCAAGGTACTGGTGGAACACCTTGTTCATCAAGTTCATAAATACCGCCGGTGCATTAGTCAAACCAAACGGCATCACCATAAACTCGTACTGACCATACCGAGTTCTAAAAGCAGTCTTCGGTATGTCCTCCGGCTTTACCTTCACCTGATGGTAGCCTGATCTCAAATCTATCTTAGAAAATATCTTCGCACCACTCATCTGATCAAACAGATCATCAATCCGTGGCAAAGGATACTTATTCTTGATAGTGAGATTATTCAAAGCCCTGTAATCAATGCACATGCGCATCGATCCATCCTTCTTTGGTACAAACAATACCGGGGCTCCCCATGGTGAAGAACTCGATCTGATAAATCCCTTATCCTGCAATTTGTCCACCTGCTTCTTCAACTCGACCAGCTCGCTGTTGTTTACTCTATAGACATGCTGCAAAATTGGTTCTGCACCTGGCACCAAGTCTATAGAAAATTCAATATCTCGATCGGGTGGCAATCCTGGCAATTCCTCAGGAAACACATCCAAGAATTCTGCTATCAACGGATGCGGCAACTCCTTGTCTTCCACCATAGCTCCACAAATAATGCCTTCTCCCTGCTCCACAGCTCCTCTAGCAAACTCGAACTCTGGCTCTCCTGACGAACCAAACAAAACTCTACCTCCTCTATAGTCTATGCTAGCACGGTGCCTACTCAACCAATCCATCCCAAGTACAATGTCGTAGCTCGGAAGTGGCATTATAAGTAGACACGCACTCAACTCCCGGCCTCTCAGAGTAACTCTCCGATCCTTGTAAATATCATTAACCATGATAATGCCTCCCCCGGTCATGATCTTGCAAGTCCTAAGCAAAGACTCAGCTACCAAACCATGCTTCAGAGCAAAAGAAACAGATACAAAACTATGGGAAGCACCACTATCAAACAAAGCTAAAGCTGGAATGGAATCAAGAAGAATAGAACCTGCGATAACATCTCCGGTGGGTTCCTCCTCTTCGACGGTCATAGCAAACGCTCGTCCCTGTCGAGCACCTCCCTGCTGTTGATGCTGGACAAAACGCTGCTGCTGTGTCAGAAGCGGTCCCCTCGGCTGTGCTGCAGGTGGTCTCGTCTGTGTCCTCGGAGCTGGAGATGCTCCCTGAACTGCACGACGAGGACACTCCCTTGATTGATGCCCTTCAGTACCACAATACAAACAAACTCCTAGCCTCCTCCTGCAAACTTCCCAGATGTGGCCGGGCTTCTTGCAAATGTTACATGGAGCTTGCTAAAACTATCTCTGCTGCTGAGGTGCCTGGTGAAAAGGTGCTCTAGCTGGAGTCTGGTTCTGTTGTGGCTGCTGGAAAGGTCTGGACTGGAAATGAGGACGTTTGGCAGATACTGCACTGCCGTTGGCCCCCAGAAAAGAATCACAGTCTCTCTTGGTCTTCAAACCCAGATCCCGCTCAACCTTGCGTGCCTCCGCAAGTATCTCCGAGTATGTCTCATAAAAAGACGGAATGAGAATCTATATGGCAAAAGATGTAAGACATCAAGGAAAGGACAGTTTAAGGGATCAAGTATCAATGTCAAAGGAGAATAGTTGAATCAAAAGAATTTTCCTAGATGTGATTGAGTATCTCAGCCTATATCCTATATCCTATCGCAGGCTCGCAGTAGTACAACTAAGTTGTTGCACTACCACGATATCACATACTTGTGAAGCTAGACCTGCATGGGCCACCACCAAAAATGTATCACGACCCGTACCCGGTGTAAGGATACTAGTCGGAAACAACGTCCAGCCTACGCCGCAGAATCGGCGGTAGAACGCTGTCTAGATAGTCTATCTAATGTAATGAACCACCAATAATGATAGAATACTCAATCACAGAACTAAGATAGAATGAGCACGAATCAGATAAGAATAGAATAGTCATCATACAACTCATGAGTTTAAAATAATACATCAATGAGTCTGAAGAGTAACAGAAATAAGCTGGAGACAAATCCAGTACAAAAGAATACTATCATACAACAAAGCTACACTCCAGGGTCAACTGTCTCAGTTGGGATAAGTCCCTCTTGAGCCAGGGTCTCAGAATCTAAACCCACAACATCCTGGGGTCCATAATAGGTAGGGTACTCCTCAGTGTCATCTAGAAAAATATATCCAGTCAGGAAAGGAGCAGAGTACATCTCTAACAGCAGTTCTAATCCATGATAAAAACTATGTAACAGTAAATAGCTGTGGATAAACAAGATGCACAAAATAGATACAAGAGATATATAGACAATAAGAAAATACTGGAAAGAAATACAATAATGAACAATATGCCAATAAAATAATAATACTAATAACTAAGTGTGTGAGTACTAGCTTAACATGTGATCGGCTTGGGCAAGATACAATGCGGCCTGGCTAATCATACGTGCGGTGCATGATCAACACTATTCGCTTACCAATACTTTATTCAATAGAGATTTGATCACATATCTATACTAATACTCCCCACCCCCAACTGGTATAATAGATCCAACCACGGTATGCTATGAGACTAGATTCCCCAAGAAGAGAGCGACTCCTCCCGAAAATTGGTGTCTGTACATGTACAAGATAACCAATGAAACAATACTTGCACCATATACACCATATACCAAGGAATAACATCTCATGACGAGATCCGGATATACCAATCCGTGTAACCATAGTGTCAAGAGAAACATGTATATCTACACTAGATACAACGAACATAGAGGATATCATAAATAAGAAACTATCAGAGAATGTACTCGCCTGAAGTCCAAAGAACAGTCTCACAGATGTCTGACTCGGTACCTCAAAGACCTAGATATAGAATACCACATTAATACAAGGTTCCGGAAAGAGAACAAGTCAAACTAGTCAACTTCTAGGTCAATAAATAAATTCTAAGTCAAAAGTCAACTATGGTCAACTCTAAAGTCAACTAAAGTCAAACATGGTCAAACCAAGGTCAACCTCACAAGAAATCTATATAAATAATATAGAAATAAAATACAACAATTTAGGAATCAAAATTAGATCCCAATTGATACCCACACAAAGTATACTAATAATACAATATTATACACTCTAAATAATATATATACAAACCAATATTTATACAAATAAAATAATATATTATTATTAGTATTATACCTCACAAAAATACCTATATATATACATATATATATATACAAATATAATATATAATATATAAATTAAATCTGCCAAAATGTCACTGAAAACAGTGAGCTAAAAATACAAATTAAATAAAATAGGCTTTCAGTGACAGTTCCTACTGTCACTGAAACCACCGTCGCCAAAGCCGCTGTGCAAACTGCACTGCTGTCACCTATTGGTGACAGTTCTCAACTGTCACAGCAAAATCCGTCGCTGCTGCTGCGAATCCCGCTCACTGCATGGGTTATTAATGACAGTAGCGGCTCTGTCATTAATAATCCGCCGCCACTGTTACAGCGGCTGCTGCTGTAACCGCCTAATTAATGACAGTTCTCTGTCATTAATCCTACTGTCACTAAAAACAAAAAAAATATATATATAAATATATATATATAAATCTATATATAAATCAAAAAATATATATAAAAACAATTAGATAAATATATATACTTATATATATACAATTAAATACTATTAGTTACAAAACACAATGCACATATTAATGTACGTATTTTACATGGCTAGAAGCACACATAAAAATATATTCATTAACAATTAAATATATAATAATTATAAATAATATAATTACACATTTAAACACATAAATATATTTTATAAAATATTTATGTATAATTTATGTTATTAACATAAGTACATATATAATTGCATGCAAGAAAGCTACATACATATATTTATACACCACATTAGAACACATAGAAATATCTATAGATCTATGCTACAATAAATACCATAATAAATACACTAAAATAATATATAATATATATATATATTTACTAATTATAAATAAAGAATTTAAAGCATAATTAATTAGATCTACACATAAACACACCAAATTGGAAAGTTTTATACCGTATCCCACTAGATCTAGGATACGCATGTGACACGAGTCCAACACACAACCAAATGTACCCCGAAGGACACAAACAAGTCACAAATAATATTTATGAACAAATCAAAGTGTCAAAAGTAGATCTATGTGTCCGTGTCAAAATATGACATGTTCAAAGCCCCGTGTCGGAGGGAAACCCCCAAAATGACACGTATCACCAAATAGTTGGGATACGAACCACATATACCCAAATATGGACACGACACAAGCCCCAAACACATAAGTACATGTCCAATTGATCTATAGGATCAATTGACACACACAACAAAATGTAAATTCAAAATTCCAACAAAATTGACACAAAAAGCACCATAACTTTCTCCATGGATCTCCTATGAACATAAAACAAAGTCCTATGGGTAGTACATACATATGGGTTGATTTTACATGATTAAATCTCAGATTTAGAAGCTATTTTAATGGGAAAAATTGAATTATACCTATTGGGAGATGGATTTCCAATGAAACCTCCAATTGAGATGAACTTGCTTCCAAATTGTAGATCCTTGCTCCTCTTTGTAGATCCTTGCTTCCTCCTTCTAGATCCTTGCTTCTCAACTTTCTAATGGTGAATTGCGAAGAATTTGGAATGAATTTGGTGGAGAATTGGAATGGGAATAGAAGAAATTTGGGAGTGAGAAATTCTAGATCTAGATTTGGAATGAGAATGAGAGGAGAGAGAAATTTCCCCCCCCTCTAATATAGGCCAGCCATGCCCCCTTCCCCAAGCAATTGTAAAATGTCCAATGTACCCCTTGGGGCCTCTCATGAAGAAATAATTAAGGAAGGAAGCTTCTAGTCTAATCACTTAATTAATTTAATCCATCTCCTTAACTATGGGCTTTCTAAATGGGCCAAGTCTAACTATTTAATTCATGTTGGTCCATGGGTCCAAACTAAAATAGTTGGGTCCACTAAAATAAGTCCAAAATAATTAAATAATATCTAACAATAATTAAATAATACAACAAAAATTATTTACCATGCACAATATTTATTTAAATAGGAAATTACCAAAATACCCTTTTTTCTAAAATGTGGTAGTGACACTTCGTGGTGATGGAGAGATGGCGTAGGCGCTGGAGTAGTGATGGGGGTTTATAGGAGAGCGAGGACCGGAGGGGTCGGAGGCGGCGGTTTCGTCTGGGAGGTGAGCGGCCGTGGGGGAAGTAGTAACAACCGCGGGAGGGGGAGGGGGGGAAGTAACGGCCGCTGGGCGTTACGGGGAGTCGACGGTCGGTTACTGTAGCAGTTACAGTATTAGGTTAAAGGGTCGGGTTAGCGGGTCGGGTCGGGTTCGGATCCGACCCGATCCAATAGGATTTGGGTTGGGTTTAAATAGGTTGGTCTAGTTAGTCTAAACCGGTTTGGTTCGGTTCGGTTCAGGATAGTTTGTTTTGGTTTATTTAAAAATATTGGTTTTAGGTCTTTAAAAATAGTTTCTGGGCCCAATAAATTCCAAGAAAATTACAGTATGTCTAATTCTTTATTTTACACTCAAAAATATTATTTTTATACTATTTTAATATTTAATTTTAATACTTAAAAATATTTAATTTAGAAGAACATTTATTTTAATTAGTTAAAAATTCTAAAAAAAAGTCAAAAATTTATTTTTAATTTCTGAATAATCCGGGTGTTTACAACCTACCCTCCTTAAGAGGATTGCGTCCTCGCAATCAAAGAATTAACTACTAAAGGAAATTTAAACATGGTAACTACAAGAAATGCTTAGGTCATACCTGCATCTTCGAATAGGTGAGGATAACGCTGACGTATGATATCCTCTCGTTCCCAGGTAGATTCGCCTGGGGAGTGATGTTTCCAAGCTACTCGGACAAGTCTAATCGTCTGATCTCGTAATATCTTTTCACTGAAGTCGAGTATCCCAACTGGCTGCTCTTCACATCTCAAGCTAAGGCCCACTGCAATATCAGAATGATCGACTATATGGCTTGGATCAGTCACGTACCTCCTAAGTTGTGAGATATGGAATACATCATGCACTCCCTCTAAAGATAAGGGTAATGCAAGGCGATATGCCACCTCACCAATACGCTCCAAAATATCAAATAGCCCAATGTACCTTGGGCTCAGCTTGCCTCTGCCCCCAAATCGAATAGTACCTCGAGTAGGTGAGATTCTCAAGAATACATGTTCTCCTTCCTTAAACTCCAAAGGTCGGCGGTGTGTGTCAGCCCAATGCTTCTGTCAGTCCTGAGCTGTACGAAGATGATTCTGAATTTGCTTCATCTTTTCAACTGTCTGCATCACTAACTCTGGATCCAGTATCCGCCAATGTCACTCCAACATATCAGGGATCTGCACTTCCTGTCGTACAAAGACTCGAATGGTGCCATCTGGATGCTCGCCTGGTAGCTGTTATTGTAAGAGAACTCCACTAAGTGCAAATGGTCTTCCCAAGACCCTCCGAAGTCTAACATACACGATCGCAGCATATCCTCCAGGATCTGAATCGTGCGCTCCGATTGACCATCTGTTTGTGGATGGTAAGCAGTGCTGAACTTAAGTCGGGTGCCCAGACTCTCTTGCATGCTTTACCAAAAATGGGATGTAAATCTTGAGTCACGATCTGACACAATACTAACCGGTACTCCATGTAATCGTACGATCTGTCGTATGTACATGTCGGCTAGAAATTTTGTGGACTGTCCAACTCTAAACGGCAAGAAATGTACCGATTTAGTGAGTCGATCCACAATAACCCATACTGCATCTTTTCTACTGGGGATTTTTAAAAATCCTGTTACGAAATTCATAGTTATATGTTCCCACTTCTATATGGGTATGGGAAGCGGCTGTAGCATACCAACAGTTCTCTGATGTTCGGCCTTAACTTGCTGGCAGACCAAATATTTTGCCACAAATTGTGCAATCTCTCTCTTCATTCCATGCCACCAATAATACTGTCTCAAATCTCGGTACATCTTTGTTCGTCCCGGATGAATAGAGTACATGGAGCTATGTGCTTCAGACATCAACTCTTGTCTCAACTCCCCATTCGGAATATATAGGCGATTTCTGCACCTTAATGTCCCATCCTCATGGATTCGAAGTCCCGTCTGCATGCCAACTTTCGTCTTCTCTTTAAGTCTTTGAAATATAGCATCTGTGGGTAATGCCGCCTTAATCCTCTCCACAAGTGATGACGTAACTTCAAGATTCGCCAACAAGCCACTCTGTCTTGGCAAAATAATCTCTATCTTGAGCTCCTGTAGATCCTTTAATAGCTGGGGCTGCATCGTCAAGAAATAAGCTGTGGGCTTCCTGCTGAGTGCGTCTGCTATGACATTCGCCTTGCCCGGATGGTACTGCAGATCGATATCAAAGTCGATCATCAACTCAAGCCAACGTCTATCTTATATTGAGCTCTTTCTGAGTATATACATACTTCTGACTCTTGTGATCAGTAAAGATTTCTACCTTCTCTCCATAAAGATAGTGCCTCCATATCTTTAGTGCAAATATTACTGCAGCAAGCTCAAGATCGTGCGTAGGGTAGTTCTTCTCATGGACCTTCAGCTGTCTCGATGCATAAGCGATAACTTTGCCATGTTGCATCAAAACACATCCTAGTCCACTACCTGACGCATCACTATAAACAATAAAGCCTCTCGATCCTGAAGGAAGAGTCAAGACCGGTGATGTTGTTAATCGCCTCTTCAACTCTTCAAAGGGCTTTTGACAATCTTCCGTCCATGCAAACTCCTAGTCTTTATGCGTCAACTGCGTCATAGGCTCCGCAATCCTTGAAAAATTCTCTACGAACCTCCGGTAATATCCAGCAAGTCCGAGAAAACTTCTCACTTCCGCAACTGATGTAGGTGTAGGCCAAGTTTCTATTGCAGCAACCTTCTCTGGATCAACCGAAAGTCCTTCTCCTGAGATGATATGTCCCAGAAAAGGCACCTTATCTATACAAAACTCACATTTACTGAGCTTAGCGTATAGTTTCTCCTGTCTCAGCGTCTCTAGCAAAATTCTGAGATGCTCCTCGTGCTCTTCGTGGCTCTTGGAAAATATTAAGATGTCATAAATAAACACAACCACGAACTTGTCCAAGTACTAATGAAAAAAATCTGTTCATCAAACTCATGAACACAGCTGGCGCGTTGGTTAAACCAAACGGCATAACTAAGAACTCATAGTGTCCATACTTGGTCCTGAAGGCTGTCTTCGGTATATCCTCCTTTCTCACTCTAATCTGGTGATAACCGGATCTAAGGTCAATATTTGAGAATACCCTAGAACCACTCAACTGATCGAATAGGTCGTCAATGCATGGTAAGGGATAACGGTTGTTAATGGTTACAGCGTTCAGTGCCCTGTAGTCAATATACAGGCGTACTGTCCCATCCTTCTTCGGCACAAATAGTATGGGTGCTCCCCATGGTGAAATACTGGGTCGAATAAAACCATTTTCCAAAAGATCATCAACTTGCTCCTTCAATTCCACTAACTCCTTAGGTGCTAGCCGATACATGATAAAGTGATAGGCTCCGCTCCTGGAGTCAAGTCAATTATGAATTCTATTTCCCGATCAGGTGGTAAACTTGGAAGATCATCGGGAAATATATCCATAAATTCTGATATAACTCTTGGGTAACCTGACTCCCCTTCTACCGATAGTACCCTAAGAGTAGGCTGAACACCTTGCTCTATGGCTCCCCGAAGAAACTCAAACTCTGGATGTCCAGGCGGTCTAAATATAACTAGTCCAAGCCGGCAATCTAGAATCGCATGGTACTGACTCAACCAGTTCATACCAAGTACAACATCATAATCCGGAATGGAAAAGATTAGAAATTGAGCTCGTATCTCTCTTCCACAGACTACTACCGAACAAGATCTACAGATGTCACTAACTGGGATAATTTTACCTCCCGTAAGAATTCTCTTAGTCTTCGGAAGGGGTGCGGTAGCTACTCTATGTGTGGCTACGAAGCTAGCAGCTATGAATGAATGTGATGCTCCAGAATCGAATAAAGCTACAGCAGGTAATGAAGCTACTAATATAGTACCTGCTATAACCTCTCTTGTATTAGCTTCCTCCTCAATAGCCAATGCAAATGCCTGTCCTCGTCCCTAAGCTGGACCTCTCTGCTGACGAGTCTGCTGGAATAGTGCTGCTTATGGTGCCAAAGGTGGTCTCTGCTAATACCCTCCTGGAGCTGGTGGTCTGACTCCTCCAACTCTCGTTTGTGGTGCTTCCAATGCTGGATAAGCTGGCCTTGGTGCTGGTAAAGCTGGTCGATCTACCGTTGGTGCTCCCTCTCGACGCTCAGAGCAGTCCTTAGCTGGATGTTGGTTAGATCCGCAAATCAGGCATAGTCCCAACTTGCGTCTGCACTCCCTCTCGATATGGCCTACCTTGCCACAGTAGTGACAAGTAGGAAGGGATAGGGCTCTTGGTGCTACTCTCTGCGAGAGATTCCTCTGGGTCGCTTTGTAGATTCCCCGTGTGGTGCTCGGGCTGGTGCTGATGTGAAGGGTCTCTTCAAACTGGACTCCCTCCTGGTGACGTGCTCCATGCGTCGTGTTGCAGCAAGTACGTCTGTGTATGATATAGGTGCGACAGATCTGATCAATCTCTGGAGCTCAAATATGAGTCCGTCGAAGAATTTCTCCGACTTCTTTTCTTCTGTTCGAATTAGAGTAGGGGCGAAGCGACCCAGTTGTCACGCCCCAGTTCCAAAATATGTAGGACTAGGAATACGTAACACGTCCAGCCATACGTATACAAACTCCAATATATGGAAATCATATACACACGTATGCTGTATGAATATGCAATCCATCAGTGGTAATATACTGTCATAACAAGTCACACAGAATCTATGTCTCATCCACAGCACAAATGATCAGTAGGAATAAAAGCTGAATAACAACTGGATATCCAAAATGAGTATCAAGTCTGATAGTCGGGTGGAAACAAACCCACTACAAAATGACTATTCTGATATAGCAAAATATCTCTAAACAACGTTAATAAATCACAGATACTCTGAGGGTAAGATCTCCTCAGTCAGGTATGTAGAGTCAGGTCCAGGTCCGTACTCCTGTGGGTACTCCTGCTCGTCCATATCTGAAAAAGAACCAGGTCCTCAGAGGGACGTAACAAGATATGTCATGACCCGCACCCGGAAATTCGGGCACGAGTGCGTGGGTACGTCCAGCCTACGCCGCAGAGTCGGCGGTAGTACGCTGTCTAGGTCAAATCCACATTTAACTAATCTAGCTCATTCATAAATAACATAGACAAGATATTAATGAGAAACAGATACTTAATATTTCAGATGAAATAAATGCGACAACAGATTCAGATGTTTAGTACAGAAATCAGAATAAAATCGGGGACAAACCCGATTACTAAGATAAAGAGCAATAAATAAAAAAATAGCTACTGCTATCTACTCTGCAGTAGGGGTCTCCTGGGTGGGATCTGGCTCCTCATAAGTATCATCTGTTCCCTCATAGGGACCATAATATGTAGGGGCAAGGTCCTCATCATCGCCTAAATCAACAGATCCAGTCAGGAAAGAAGCAAAGTACACAGTGCACAACAAGATTAAACTAAATATTTATGACAATTAAATTGAGTATCATGTTGAAAAAACTGCGTAAAAGAACATTAATATCTCAGAGTTAAAGCTGTAAATAGGAATATGAGAAAACAGAAATAAATGTGACAGGAAATAAAACTACAACAGTCAGCAAAAAATATAACAAGACCAGAAACTATCTGTGTGAACTTGTGTTTGTTTTAGAATACATAGTTGGCATGTAGGGGTTTATAAGGCTAATTCGGCCGTCATAAACGGCTATTAAACAGGGAAAATTGAGATCCGACTGAGGTACAGTCGCGTACCAACAGCTATTAAACATGACAAGGGGAAGGGTAAACTACATGCCTTCTAGTATTCTCCCACCCTACATGAAAAACAAGACATGAACTCCAAATATTCAAGACATGAATTCCAGTATTCCTAACACTAGGTGTAATCATCAAGGGTACTAGTAAAGCAGGGAATTAATTATCACAATATAAAGATTTAACTTGAAGTGCAGGTACTTGCCTGTTGTTTGGATCCGATTAATTATTCTCGAGGAAATTTCCAGAGATGAGTCCAAAAGCTAAAATAGACAGTACCAACACGCTCAGAAGATGTCAAATAGCTAGAAATGTCTGTCCTTGGGTCCAATTTGGAGACAAGGGCAAAACGGCAGTTTCGGGTCAAAATGGGGTCCGCCGGTGGGCCCGCTTTGCACCGAAAAACGTGTCCGAGTCATTGGTCTCCAAATTCACCAAACTTAGTGTCAACAGGTCAAGAACGCTGATACGAACCCAACGGAACTTCCAGATTTGGATTCCGATGAGCCGATCACAAAATCGTCCGTCGAGCGGGGCCTGTGGGGCCTGCGACACGCGATTTCGTCAACGTTCTCAGAATCGAACCAAACTTGACCCACAGGACCAGCGTATCGCTACGAGTCCGATGGCGCAAGTTTCGTCTCGATCTGACGAGCGTACAAGAAGTTAGGGCAAATTGCAGAAAAGTCGGATACGGGGCGATGTTCGCGGATACGCGTTGATTCTGGTGTGCACGCACACCCGAATCAGCTTCCGCGAAATCTCACACGTCCGTATCGACGACGCACACGTATCTGTGAAGACCGCACCCGACCAAGTCGTCCCGTTTGGCGGGGCGTACTCAGTTCCGGGGTGAAACAGGGTCTGGTTTTTCCTGTTTTTGGATCGCGGTGTGCGATCACCACAGGACGCGATGCCCCGAGCGGTTTATCCGGGCACCGAGAGGGTCATACAGGCTTCGCAACGTAATTTACGAAATCGAAAATGGAGATACAGGGTGCAAGATACGAGTACCTGAACCGGGCTCTTCGAAACAGGGAAATCTTGTGTCCGTGTCGTGTCCGACACGACACGAGGAATTGGGGGGAAAAATTAGGGTTTCTGGAGCTGCGGTGGGCCGGCCGGAGGCTGAGGTGGCGCTGGCTGGCCGGAGGCGGTCGGGGGTGTTCGCCGGGGCGAGGCGAAGGCGTTGGCAGGTCGGCGGCGGAGCTCTGGGAGGCGGCGGCGAGGTTCTGGAGGAAGGAGGAGGAGAGGGGAGAAGGAGGAGGAGGCTGGGTCGGCTTGCGGCGACGCGACGAGGAGGTCGGAAGGGAGTGGCATCACCGGCGGAGCTCTGGGGCAGCGGATCAGCGTGGAGGAGGGTTAGGGTTAGGTGGCCGGAGTTGGGAGGAAGAAGAGAGGGGGGAACTTAAATAAGAGGAGAAGGCGGTTAGGGGGGGCCGAGCACGACGGGGAAGAGGGGCTCGTGGCGCGGAGGACGCGGGGAGTGGGCGCGGAACGGGCGGCGCTGCGCTGGACGCGGGCGGCGAGGGGTGCTGGGGAGAGCGGTCAGCGGGTTGGCGGGTCGGGTCTCCGGGCAGACCCGTCCGACCCGCAAGGGAACGGGCTGGGCTGGGCTTCGGCCCACTGGGCCGGGCCGGCCCAGAAAAATATTAAAAATAATTTTATAAATAATATTAATAATAATAATAAATAGTTTAATTAATTAATTAATTAATTAAAATAGTTTTGAGGTATTTAAAAATAGGTCTGAGGTCCAGAAAAATCCAAAAAATTACCCTAAGTCCAGTTTCTCATTTTACACCCAAAAATGTTATTTCCATGATATTTTAATATTATTTATTAACAAATAAAAATTATTTATTAATTAAGAACCTTGATTTTAATTTCAAAAAATTCCCAAAAAATTCCAGAAAATTTGGAAAATCCAAGTTTTAATAATTGTGAAAATTCAGGGGATTTACAATCTACCCAACTTATAAAAATTTCGTCCTCGAAATTTAAGAATAACAATGGGACGAAAGGAAAGGCCGGGAATTAAAATATACCTCAGGGTTCAAAAAGATAAGGGTAGCACTCTCTAATCTCGTCTTCTCGCTCCCAGGTGGATTCGCCGGGAGAATGGTGCTTCCAAGCTACGCGAACTAGGGAAATAACCTGGTTCCGTAGAACTTTCTCCGATCGATCCAGTATCTCCACGGGTTGCTCTTGGTAAGTCAAACTTGGGCCTACTTCGAGCTCTGAGTGATCCAAAATGTGGCTGGGGTCTGACACGTACTTTCTCATCTGCGACACGTGGAAGACGTTATGGACTCCATCCAGAGAGGGTGGCAATGCCAGTCGGTATGCCACTTCTCCGATTTTCTCCTGTATGCCAAAAGGTCCAATAAATCTTGGGCTGAGTTTTCCACTCCTTCCGAACCTAATGGTGCCACGTGTCGGGGAAATCTTCAAGAATACCAGTTCTCCAACCTTTAAGAAAGTCATAATCAAGTCTTAGTTCCATAATCAAAATGTTTAAAGTGACTTGAATTTATAAATTTAATTACCTCAAATTCTAAGGGCCTTCGGTGGCTATTTGTCCAATATCTTTATCTGTCTTGAGCCACTCGAAGTCTGTCCCTTATTTGTTTTACCTTCTCAGTTGAATCGATCACCATTTCTGGTCCCAGTAGGGCTCTTTCTCCGACGTCGTCCCATGATAGCGGGGTACGACATCTTCGTCCATACATAGCTTCAAATGGAGTCATCTCAATACTTGCTTGGTAACTGTTATTATAAGAGAACTCCACAAGATGTAGATAGTCTTTCCAGGATCCTCCAAAATCCAGAACACATGTACGAAGTATATCTTCAAGTGTCTGGATTGTACGTTCCGATTGTCCATCGATTTGGGGATGATAAGCTGTGCTGAATTTGAGTTGAGTCCCCAAGCTGGCTTGTAAGCTCTTCCAGAAGTGAGAGGTGAATCTTGAATCTCGGTCGGAGACAATACTTACTGGAACTCCATACAACCTAACAATATACCTGATATATAAATCTGCCAGCTTTTCTGTAGATAGCCCTACTTTGAAAGGTAGAAAATGTGCAGACTTGGTCAGTTTGTCCACTATCACCCAAATTGTATCCTTTCCACTAGGTGTCATTGGAAGTCCGAAAATAAAATCCATTGTGATATGTTCCCACTTCCACTCCAGAATGGGTAGTGGTTGAAGCAATCCTCCAGGTCTTTGTCTTTCTGTCTTGACTTGTTGGCACACTAAACAACGAGATATGAACCTGGCTACTTCTCTTTTCATGCCATGCCACCAAACATGCGTCCTCAGGTCCTTGTACATCTTGTTGGCTCCTGGATGTATAGAGTATTGCGATCTGTGCGCCTCTTGCATAATTTCTTCCCTTATGTCTCCTTAAGGTACACATAACCTATCGTCATGCCTCAGTGATCCATCTTCATGAATTCTGAAATCTTCCACTAATCCAACTTGCACTTGACCTCGAAGGCTTCGCAGCCCTTCGTCTTGAAACTGAGTCTCCTTGATCTTGTCTATTAAAGTAGACTGAATCTGCAAGTTCATTATTTGGCCTTCTTTTCCTGGGATAATTACCTCAATACCTAAACTTTCCAAGTCCTCGAGCAAGTGTCTGTCTATAGTCAAGTACATCGCCATAGGATATCTGCTTAGAGCATCAGCAACTACGTTGGCCTTCCCAGGATGATATTGAAGGGTGATATCAAAATCTTTCATTAGTTCCAGCCACCTTCTTTGCCTCATGTTTAGCTCTTTCTGGGTGAAGATATATTTTAGACTTTTATGGTCCGTAAATATTTCCACCTTTTCTCCATAAAGATAATGCTTCCATAGCTTAAGAGCAAAAATGACAGCTGCCAATTCTAAATCATGAGTTGGATAGTTCTTTTCATGAGGTCGAAGCTGTCTAGAGGCATATGCTATTACCTTCTTGTTCTGCTCCAATACACAACCTAGACCTTTTCCAGAAGCATCACTATAAATAGCGAATCCTCCGGTTCCAGAAGGTAAGGTCAGAATAGGGGCAGTAGTCAGCCTTTTCTTCAATTCTTCAAAAACATGCTGACATTCATCAGTCCAGGTGAACTCTTCGTCCTTCCTTGTTAATTTTGTCATGGGTTCAACAATTCTAGCAAAGTCCTTCACAAACTTTCGATAGTAGCCAGCTAGTCCCAGGAAGCTTCTAATCTCTGCTACAGAGTTTGGAGTGGGCCAGGATTCTACTGCCGTTATCTTTTTAGGATCTACTGCTATTCCATCTCCAGTCACAACATGTCCCAAGAATTCTACTTTGTCTAGGAAAAATGCACATTTAGATAATTTTCCATAAAAATTTTTCCTTCCTCAAAGTCTCCAATGCTAGCCTCAAATATTCTTCATGTTCTTCGGGGGTTTTGGAGTAGATCAAAATATCATCAATAAAGACCACTACAAATTTGTCTAGATATTTCCGAAAGACTCTGTTCATCAAGTTCATAAAAACTGCTGGAGCATTCGTCAACCCGAACGGCATTACTAAGAATTCGTAGTGTCCGTTCCGGGTATTGAAAGCAGTTTTAGGGATGTCTTCCTTTCTCACCCTTACTTGGTGGTAACCAGACCTCAAATCAATCTTTGAAAATACCCGAGCTCCACTTAACTGATCAAATAAGTCATCTATCCTGGGTAGGGGATACTTATTCTTAATTGTTAAGGCATTCAAGGCCCTATAGTCAATACACATTCGGGATGTTCCGTCCTTCTTGGGCACAAATAATACTGGAGCTTCCCAGGGTGAGACACTAGACCTAATGAAACATTTGTCTTCTAGCTCTTTGATTTGCTCATTTAGTTCTATTATCTCCTTCTTGTTGATTCTGTAGGGATTTTGAGATACTGGTGCTGCTCCCGGCACTAAGTCAATAGAGAATTCAACTTCTCGGTCTGGGGGTAAGCCTGGGAGATCCTCAGGGAAGACATCAAGGTATTCAGAGATGATGGGTAGTGGCAATTCTTCTGTTACTATGGCTCCATAAATTTTGTTATTACCCATTTTTCTAGAACCTCTAGCAAATTCAAATTCTGGCTTGTCAGGGGGCCTGAAGATTACACTACCTCTGTGGCAGTCTATAGTGGCATGATGTTGACTCAACCAATCCATACCCAGTATAATATCAAAACTGGGAACTGGCATTATAAGTAGCCTAGCATACAATTCTCTTCCATATAATATAATAGGACAATTGTTACAGGCATCACTAACCGGGATAATTCCTCCACCGGTAATGATCTTATAACAATTCCTAAGGGGTTTAGTGATTAAGCTATGCTTCATAAGGAAATCTACTGACATGAATGAATGTGAAGCTCCAGAGTCAAATAAAGTAATAGCTGGTATTAAATTTATAAGCACAGAACCTGTGATCACGTCTGCTGTGGCTTCAGCTTCTTCCAGAGTCATTGCATAAGCACGGCCTTGCTGCGGTGCACCCTTCTGTTGCTGCTGTTGGTGCTGAGCAAAGCGTTGTTGTTGTGTTGGAAGCAGGGGTCCCCTCTGCTGTGCTGCTGGGGGCCTGGCCTGGACTGGAGCCTTGGGTGCAGCGGTGCGTCCTTGAGCAGCTGGACAGTCCCTCATTTGATGCGCTGCTGAGCCGCAGTAGAGGCAGGCACCTAGCCTCTTCCTGCAGACTTGCCAAGTATGACCTGGTTTTTGGCAAAAGTTACAAGCAGCAGCTTGTTGGTTCTGTCCTTGAGCCTGGTGTTGGGGTGCTGGAGCTCGAGGGAGAGGACGCTGAGTTTGCTGCGGGGCCCTCTGCTGTTGTTGCTGTTGAAAAGGGCATTTGTTGGGTCCCGCATTTTTGGTATCTCTCTCTCGCTTTAGTTTATGCCCCATGTCTCTCTCAACGCCTTGTGTCACGCTCAAGATTTCCTCATAGGTGCGAGCTCGGCTGGTGGTGACAGCAAGGCGAATATCCGGAGATAGCCCCTTCTTGAATCTACGGGCTCTGTCCTCCGGGGTACGTACCATGTACTCTGCAAAGTGGCTTAACCTGCTAAATTCAGCAGTATACTCATCAACAGATAGGTTACCTTGTTCCAGTCTCTCGAATTGGCTTTCGAGAGCTTCCCGAGCCACTTCGGGGTAGAATTTCTCCTTGAATAGCCTCTTGAAGTCCTCCCAGGTGAGGTCAGGAGCAGATAGTTGGGGTTCATCTCTGAACCAGGTTCGAGCAATATCGAACAGTTGCAGGCTTGCGGACTCCACTTTGAGGTCATCAGGGACCTGAGCAGTCTTCAGGAGTCTCTCGACATTCTCTATCCACTCATCGGCATAGAGAATGCCCTCAGTTCCGTAGAATTCCAGGGGTCTAAGATTCTTGAAGTCTTTGGCACTCCCTGGCCTCTTGAGTGGCTACTCCTGGGACCTAAGAGCTTCTGAGAGGCTGGTCCGCAGAAGTGCAGTCTGTTCTTTCTGGGATTCCACCAGTCCTTGGAACATTCCAAGTAGCTGTGCCCCATCCAGAGTAACTGCCGGAACAGATGGAGGCGGCGGGAGTGCAAGAGTCTCGGGCACATTCTGCTCAGCTGGTTCTGATGTGCATCCTACTGTGTTCCTTGTCTGGACCATTCTGAAAGATTAAGGGATAGGAAGATTAGAATAGATTACTTGGAAATCAAAGGCGATAGAAAAATTGAGCAGAAATGATATCAAGAATTGAAATAAGGACCCTATACTGTGAATGAGCTTTTCCTAGAATCCTCAATCTTATTCCATACCCTGTCCTAGGGTATTATCCTATTTAAGGATAGGACCTGCATGGGCCACCATAAAAACGTGTCATGACCCGCACCCGGAAATTCGGGCACGAGTGCGTGGGTACGTCCAGCCTACGCCGCAGAGTCGGCGGTAGTACGCTGTCTAGGTCAAATCCATATTTAACTAATCTAGCTCATTCACAAATAATATAGGCAAGATAATAATGAGAAACAGATACTTAAGATTTCAGATGAAATAAATGCGACAACAGATTCAGATGTTTAGTACAGAAATCAGAATAAAATCGGGGACAAACCCGATTACTAAGATAAAGAGCAATAAATAAAAAAATAGCTACTGCTATCTACTCTGCAGCAGGGGTCTCCTGGGTGGGATCTGGCTCCTCATAAGTATCATCTGTTCCCTCATAGGGACCATAATATGTAGGGGCAAGGTCCTCATCATCGCCTAAATCAACAGATCCAGTCAGGAAAGGAGCAAAGTACACAATGCACAACAAGATTAAACTAAATATTTATGACAATTAAATTGAGTATCATGTTGAAAAAACTGCGTAAAAGAACATTAATATCTCAGAGTTAAAGCTGTAAACAGGAATATGAGAAAACAGAAATAAATATGACAGGAAATGAAACTACAACAGTCAGCAAAAAATATAACAAGACCAGAAACTATCTGTGTGAACTTGTGTTTATTTTAGAATACATAGTTGGCATGTAGGGGTTTATAAGGCTAATCCGGCCATCATAAACGGCTATTAAACAGGGAAAATTGAGATCCGGCTGAGGTACAATCGCGTACCAACAGCTATTAAACATGACAAAGGGAAGGGTAAACTACATGCCTTCTAGTATTCTCCCACCCGACATGAAAAACAAGACATGAACTCCAAATATTCAAGACATGAATTCCAGTATTCCTAACACTAGGTGTAATCATCAAGGGTACTAGTAAAGCAGGGAATTAATTATCACAATATAAAGATTTAACTTGAAGTGCAGGTACTTGCCTGTTGTTTGGATCCGATTAATTATTCTCGGGAAAATTTCCAGAGATGAGTCCAAAAGCTGAAATAGACATTACCAACACGCTCAGAAGATGTCAAATAGCTAGAAACGCCTGTCCTTGGGTCCAATTTGGAGACAAGGGCAAAACTACAGTTTCGGGTCAAAACGGGGTCCGCTGGTGGGCCCGTTTTCACCGAAAAATGTGTCCGGGTCATCGGTCTCCAAATTTACCAAACTTAGTGTCAACAGGTCAGGAACGTTGATACGAACCCAACGAAACTTCCAGATTTGGATTTTGATGAGCCGATCACAAAATCGCCCGTCGAGCGGGGCCTGTGGGGCCCGCGACACGCAATTTTGTCAACGTTCTCAGAATCGAACCAAACTTGACCCACAGGACAAGCGTATCGTTACGAGTCTGATGGCGCAAGTTTCATCTCGATCTGACGAGTGTACAAGAAGTTAGGGCAAATTGCAAAAAAGTCGGATACGGAGCGATGTCCGCGGATACGCATTGATTCCGGTGTGCACGCACACCCGAATCAGCTTCCGCAAAATCTTACACGTCCGTATCGACGATGCGCACGTATCTGTGAAGACCGCACGCGACCAAGTCATCCCGTTTAGCGGGGCGTACTCAGTTTCGGGGTGAAACAGGGTCTGGTTTTTCCTGTTTTTGGATCGCGATGTGCGATCACCACAGGACGCGATGCCCCGAGCTGTTTATCCGGGCACCGAGAGGGTCATACAGGCTTCGCAACATAATTTACGGAATCGAAAATGGAGATACAGGGTGCAAGATACGAGTACCTGAACCGGGCTCTTCGAAACAGGGAAATCTTGTGTCCGTGTCGTGTCCGACACGACACGAGGAATTGGGGGGGAAATTAGGGTTTCTGGAGCTACGGCGGGCCGGCCGGAGGCTGAGGCGGCGCTGGCTGGCCGGAGGCGGTCGGGGGTGTTCGCCGGGGCGAGGCGGAGGTGTTGGCCGGTCGGCGGCGAAGCTCTGGGAGGCGGCGGCGAGGTTCTGGAGGAAGGAGGAGGAGAGGGGAGAAGGATGAGGAGGCTGGGTCGGCTTGCGGCGGCGCGGCGAGGAGGTCGGCGGGGAGTGGCGTCGCCGGCGGAGCTCTGGGGCGGCGGAGCAGCGTGGAGGAGGGTTAGGGTTAGGTGGCCGGAGTTGGGAGGAAGAAGAGAGGGGGGGAACTTAAATAAGAGGAGGAGGCGGTTAGGGGGGGGCGAGCACGGCGGGGAAGAGGGGCTCGTGGCGCGGAGGACGCGGGGAGTGGGCGCGGAACGGGCGGCGCTGCGCGCGGAGGCCGGCGCTGGACGCGGGCGGCGAGGGGTGCTGGGGAGAGCGGTCAGCGGGTTGGCGGGTCGGGTCTCCGGGCAGACCCGCCCGACCCGCAAGGGAACGGGCTGGGCTGGGCTTCGGCCCACTGGGCCGGGCCGGCCCAGCCCAGAAAAATATTTAAAATAATATTATAAATAATATTATTAATAATAATAATAATAATAATAATAAATAGTTTAATTAATTAATTAATTAATTAAAATAGTTTTGAGGTATTTAAAAATAGGTCTGAGGCCCAGAAAAATCCAGAAAAATTACCCTAAGTCCAGTTTCTCATTTTACACCAAAAAATGTTATTTCCATGATATTTTAATATTATTTATTAACAACTAAAAATTATTTATTAATTAAGAACCTTGATTTTAATTTCAGAAAATTTCCAAAAAATTCCAGAAAATTGGAAAAATCCAAGTTTTAATAATTATGAAAATTCAGGGGGTTTACAAGATACATATAAACATGCCAATAGAGTACTGAAATAAAAACATTCACTGGGTCGCCTAACCGTCTAAGTGTATGCAATTTGAGAACAACTTTCCAACACGTGGACTATCTGGCCAAATAATGGGATTGGCATGATTCTCTCGGAAAATCAGGGGCCTAAAAGCATGTCATCTTTTGAACGACAGAGGCCGCCAGTAATATATAGTGGTCATCATCACTCGTTTCTCCGGCGGAGAATCCGGGCGTACAGGAGAAAAAGTGCAAAGGAGCCCAAACGCCTTACTTGTTGTTCTCCCCACCCCATGCTCTAAGCATGTTATATCTATGACACGATCAACCTCTAATAACTGTCAGGTCTACTAGCATACAAAGTTTCTATCAGCAGTTATCCCTAACGCACTGATCATACATACAGGCGGCCAACCCAATACGTAGTCCGGGATCTATACGAGACTCACAACTTGTGTAGCAACTGTGTCATGGCCAATGAATCTACTGATGCTCCATAATACCAGGTTGGTCTCATAAAATAGGTCTAAAATCTACAAAATAAACATCTATGTAGGCATAATTAAACATGCATGTATCAACTGAAATATAAATAATTGTACAGTGGCAAGGTATACTTGCCGAGCAAAAAGTCCTGTATAGTGCACGTCCAATACTGTTAAGTTGTAGTAAGAAGAAGTGGGTTAGGGTTTGTAATTATATATATAGGAATAAGGAGGCGGTAGGATTTACTTAGTGGTTAAGAAACTATTGCCACTGTTGTTTTTCTTTTATTGGTTTAGGTGTGCGGTTGAGGAGATTTTTAAGGAGTGGTGGAATGAGAGACTTACACGTGTGGAAAAGCAAAGCAAAGTTGGGTTTTGCTTCTGCTGCTGATATTTTCTTCTTTTAAATTTTTATGGTTTGGGTTTTACGTGCGGTGAAAGGAAATTACGCAGGGGTTGGTTTTACGCGTAGAGAAAGGAAGAGTTTTACGCAGTGTTTTGCTACTGCTGTAGTGGATGTTTACGCGCGGAGAAGTATACGCGGTTTCCGCTAAACGGGTTTTACGTGGGGTTTGATAAAAAGGAAATTCTATTTTCTATTCTTTTCTTTTTCTTATTAATAAAATCTATATATATATATACCTATTTATTTATAGAAAATCTGGATAGGGTATTGGTGTATACAGTTAAGGTAGCAACTGTCCAAATGTTTTCTACATGGAATAAATATTAGAAATTTTTTATAATGGCTTCATAAATCCTTTAAATACTCAATACCTCAGAATAAAATCTATTTTCTCTATTTAGCTCATAATAAATAAATAAATAATAAAAATACGGTTTTCAGAATTAGGGGTTTTATACCAGTCAAATGAACTCCGCATTATACTCTTCCACCATCATATTGCCTTGAATGAGGCGGTTGAACTTGTCTCAAAGTTTTGATCGAGCAATAGCTGGAATATACATCTCCTGGAAGAGTCTAGAGAACTCTTCCCAAGTAACTCGGTCTGGTCCGAGCCACCTCTCTTCAGATAGCCACCAATGGTGCGCATTGTCCGTCAACTGCATCCTGACGACAGTCATCCATCGCTCCCTCGGAAGTTCAGATGCTTCCAACTGGTGTTGTGTGTTTGTGAGCCACTCATGAACTTCAGTGGGCTTTTTCTTGCGAGAAAAGGTATAGGGGTTCAGCTGGTGGAAATCAGTGATAGATCCCGCCAATGGTCGCCTAGCTGGTGGGTTCGCCTGCTCCAGTACGGTTACTAGGCTGTTCGGCAAGTTCTCCGCCTCATGACGCTGAGCCTCTTGTTGAACCTGTTGTTGGGCTTGCATAACCTGCTGTTAGGCTTGCATCATTGCATAAAATATTTGAAACATCTGCTGCCCATCCATGGCTTGCCCTGGTGGAAAACATGCATTGGTGGAGTAAACTGCAGTGGTGGTGGGATATCATCACGCAGAAACCTTGAGGTATGTTGGCCCGCTTGATTTCTTTGAGCTGATTGTCCTCTATTTTTTGGTGTCACTCCATCATCATAGGTGACCACAGCATCTTATGGTGTACCTAAGGGATTCTCGTCACCGGTTCTTGGATCCATTACTCTACATTGAAAGTAAACTATGAGAACGCACAGAGGAATCAAAGCATGATGCAAATTAAGAAATTAATTTGAATCCAATATAGAGAGCAAGAACGATTCAAATCAATGGATGAGATCCTATAACTTATCCTATCCTTATTGCAGGTTTGCTCGGTCCTTTAGTTGAAACCGAAAAATTTAGTCGTTGACCTGCATGGGCCACCACAAAAACTATGTCACGCCCCAGTCCCAAATTACCGAGGGACTAGCCACGTGGCAATGGCCAGAAGCACAATCTAACGGGCAAACCCAATTTAATGGACTCATCAAAGTATACTTAAGCTGTAAAACATCAATAAAGGTCTACTAAATATGTCATATTCTAATCTTATCCATGGAAGAAAATATGATCAATGTCAGCATAATAAAATATAAACCAAAATTAAGTCTCAATAAAGTACCTCAGGGAACAACCCGATAATAAGTCTGATACAGCAGTTCAATAGACAAGAAATAAAAGAGTCTAACAATAGCAAAGACTGAGTATAGATAAAGCAGATACTCAGGAGAAATCCTCGGCCATCACCTCATCCTCAGGTATCGGTATTGCTCCTGCTTCTGCTCCTGTCCCGTATACCTCGGGATAGATCTCCTCTGCTATACCTGGGGACATAATCCGGATCCAGGTCCTCAGGGGACATAGCAAGGTACAAGAATAACTCAAGCCAAAATAAATGTAAAATAATAATAAATGAATCAATAAGGTAAACTATGTAACCAGCTATGTGATATGCAAGTGAGAGCATCACTAGTACTCAGGCTGAGACCACTACAAGCTCTGTGTCGGGGAGCCGGTAGTAGTAATATTATGTAATGTGCCTAGCTCTGATATAGAGTCTACGGCCTCACAATAATAAATACATATATAAAATCAGCCTGTAGCCTGTGTGTCTCTCCCCACCCAATGTAATCACACGTCTCATGTCCATGTCACGCAAGATCATATCTAATGCAACAAGTCATATGATAACTATGGTTATATATAAAGTCTATGTCACAAATACTGTAGCCTATACAGAATCACCATGAATGACTCAGGAAGATTCTGTCTCATGAATAGTATCAGGTGTCCTATGGTATGACATACTTGATAATTCAAGCACAAAAATATATAGGGTCGCGATATCCATCTCTATGTGACGTTACACAACTCCACGTACGGCGTTGACACCCGAATATTATTTGGACATTAAGCAATGTCATACGGTCCTAGGTTAAACAGATACATCATATAAATAAATCAAGGGAATAATATAAAACAAGTGCTGCAAGTATGGCAAGGTACACTTGCCTGGGGTTTGGTTTCTAACAGTTGCTCCGGTATCCGAGGGATCTTCAAGTACTCCTCTGAATGCTGAAATAAACATTACCATCATATTCAGAAGATATGAAATAGGATTGCCTATCCATAAGTCCAATTTGGACACAGGGGCAAAATTGACAGTTTCTGGTCAAAGCGGGGTCCACATGTGGCCCACTTCGCACCGAAAAATATGCCAAAGACAAAGTCCTCCACATTCGTTAAACTTAGTGTCTATAAATCTAGAACGACGATACGAATCCAACGGAATGTCCAGAACTGGATTCCGATGAGCCAATCATAAAATTGTCCGTCAAGTGGAGTCGTAGGGCCCACGATATGAGATTTTGTCAACGTTCTCAGAATCGTAACAAACTTGGGTCACAGGACCAGCGTATTACTACGAGTCTGATGGCATAAGTTTTGTTTCGAAACGACGAGCGTACACGAAGATACAACAAGTTTTAGAACAGGGCCTATACGGGGTATTGTCGACGGATACGCGTTGATTCCGGTGTGCACGCACATTCAAATCAACTTCCGCAAAATTCCACCCGTCCGTATTAAATGTGCGCACCTTTTGGTAAAATTCACACACTACCAAGTCGCCTCGTTTAGCGGGATGCACCCAGTTCAGGAAAATTAGGATTTTAAATACCAAGCTTTTTGGTCAATTTTACCCGAGAAATAATTACAATTTACAACACCATAAATTAAACTAAAATAGGGTTTTAAAACTTAGTTATACGGGCTAAATTATTGTTCAGGTAAATTTTGAAAACATTAACTAGGTTGGTCGTAAAACAGCCGTGAACTAGGGAGTTCGGGACAAATTCTGAATTTTAAGAAATTGGGAATATTTTCCTGATTTTGTGTCGCAGTTTACGATCGACACAGGACGTGATACCCCGAACTAATTATACGGGTTTCGAGAGGGTCACGTAGGGAACGTGTCACAACAGACGGATCAGAAATTGAGGTGACGAGGAGAGAGAAAATCCCACCTGAACAGGGGATCGGAATCGACTGTTCAACGCGTACGTGGACGACGCGGCGGTGCTCGACCGGCAACGACTGACGGTTGCTGCGGCGGCGGCGGCGCTGTGCTAGTCGGAGGCGGGTTCTTGCGGCGGTGGGGTCACAGCCGGAGGAGGCTAGGGTTTCGACAGAGGAGAGCTCGGGTCGCTGGAGGTTGGCGGTGAGGGTTCTGGATGGCGAAGGAGACGATGGATTATCGGTGGCGGCGGGGGTTCGTGGTGATGGAGAAATGGCGGAGGCACTGGAGTAGTTATGGGGTTTTATAGGAGAGCGGGGACCGGAGGGGTCGGAGGCGGCGATTTCGTCTGGGAGGTGAGCGGCCGCGGGGGAAGTCGTAACAGCCGCGGGGGGGAAAGTAACGGCCAGCGGGCGTTACGGGGAGTTGACGGTCGGTTACTGTAGCAGTTACAGTATTAGGTTAAAGGGTCGGGTTAGCGGGTCAGGTCGGGTTCGGATCCGACCCGATCCAATAGGGTTTGGGTTGGGTTTAAATATGTTGGTTTAGTTAGTCTAAACCGGTTTGGTTCGGTTCAGGATGGTTTGTTTTGGTTTATTTAAAAATATTATTTTTATATCTTTAAAAATAGTTTATGGGCCCAATAATTCCAAGAAAATTACAGTATGTCTAATTCTTTATTGTACACTCAAAAATATTATTTTTATACTATTTTAATATTTAATTTTAATACTTAAAAATATTTAATTTAGAAGAATATTTACTTTAATTAGTTAAAAATTTTAGAAAAAATTCCAAAAATTTATTTTTAATTTTTGAAAAATCCGGGTGTTTACATCATCGCTAGCACCGGGTGGAACCCAAGCCCAAGAAAGTAGTTCTGGCACATCGAAAAGTTTACGAAGTCAGCGAGCCATGTCCCGTGTCGATCCCATTCAGCAGATGATGCGGATGCTTGAGGCTAGCCAACAGAGAGACGAGGCTCGCTATGAACGAACCGAAAAGCGCGCGGAAGAGAGGCAGACCAAGTTTGAAAGTAATCTAGAAGCCCGATTTACAGCCCAACAGAAGCAGGTAAATATCCTGCAACAGATCGTGCAGACCTTGGCCTCCAACCATTCCGCGGCAAAAGCAACGACACTGGTGGAACAACCCACGCTTGAAGTTGAAATGCCTCAAACTCCAAGGAAGAAGGATGTGACTAACTTTGACTTTGTCGACTTCAAGAAGTTCTGCAACACATTGTTTAAGGGGACTGAAGATCCAATCGTGGCTCTAGATTGGCTGGCCGACTTAAGGATCACTTCAAACTTCTAGAGGAACCATAGTAGAAGTGAGTCGCATGTGCCCAACTACAGCTTCGCTTGAATGTGCACGATTGGTGGGACGTGCATCAAAGATCTCTTCCAATTGGCGATGAAGAGGAGACGATCGCATAGGCTACATTCCGTGGCGCTTTCGAAGAGGAGTTCATACTCCCTCCCGTACATCGGCAGAAGAAGAACGAGTTCGTGCAACTACGTCAAGGCAGTATGACCGTAAAGCAGTACTCCGCCGAATTCAACCGACTCGCCAAATTCGTAAGCTCATATTTACTTGATGCGGCGAGTCATGCTAGAAGATTGCCACCTGCCATCCATGCGCACGTGGTCATTCCTCAGTACCAGACGATGCAGAAAGTTCTCAATCATGCCCTTTCTCTTGAACCGCAGTATCCTCCAGTTATTGTCGGCACTGTGCATACTTCCAATTACAAGTGCCATAGCAACGAGAAAGGAAACAACGCTCCCAAGCATTTAAATAATGACGGCAAGCAGAAAGCAAATTCAGACCAACTATGTCACTTCTGTAGGAAGCCGTGCATACCGTCAACAAATGTCGTCTGAAACTTGGGTTATGCCTCACTTGTGGTAATTCGAACCATGGAATTAGTGACTGTCCGCTGTGGTACGATCGCCGCCCTCAACATCCAAATCCTACCACAATATCCCAAGCCAATCGAGCCGCGCCACAGCAAGAGCGACGTCAAGCTCAGGGTCGGGTGTATACTATGACACGGAAAGAAGCCCTGGCATCGGACACCGTCGTGTCAAGTATTTTGCTTTTCAATAATATACCTACACGTGTGTCATTTGATTCTGGTGCAACGCATAGCTTTATATCCACAAATTTTGCCGTGAAAAACAATATAAAAATGTCACCATTATATTTAGATATTAGCGTTAGTACCCCCTCGGGCTGTCCGTTCAGTATGTCAAGACGGTTACGTCTATATTGGAGGAAGGAAGCTCTCGCTCGATGTTTTAGTTATAGATGTTCGGGATTACGACATCATTTTGGGGATGGATTGGCTCGGCGCTTGCTCGACAACTATTAAATGTGCAGAGAAACGAGTCATCTTTGTCCTACCTAGAGAAGCCGAATTCTGCTACACGAATTGTGCAGCAACTAATGCGTCCAGGCCCTGTATGGTGATTTCGGCCATATCTGCTCGGCAGATGCTACACTCTGGTTGTGAGGGATACTTAGTATCGATTCAGGATACGCAGCTGAATTACGCAAACATTGAGTCTTCTTCCGTTGAGGCAGAGTTTCCTGATGTATTTTTGAGCGAACTACCCAGCATGCCACCTGACCGAGAGATCGAGTTTACCATTGACACATTCCCAAATACTCAGCCGATTTCCAAAGCTCCGTACAGAATGGCCCCAGCTGAACTAAAGGAGTTAAAGTGCCAACTTCAGGAACTGCTGGATCGTGGGTTCATCCGTCAGAGCGTGTCTCCTTGGGGCGCGCATGTACTCTTCGTAAAGAAAAAGAATGGGACGTTATGACTGCATCGATTATCGGGAGCTGAATAAGGTCACTATCAGAAACAAGTATCCTTTGCCCAGGATAGACGACCTCTTTGATCAGCTGCAAGGGACATCGGTATTCTTGAACTAGCATTTCCCCTATCCGGACTAGTATAATGGATCCAACCATGACACATTACGATACACGATCAATGTCCGATAACAATACCATGTACGATATCTAATGTTAATGTCATGTACGATGTTAATATAATAACCATATAATATCTTATGACTGAATATCCAAGCTAAATACCAGTTCGTGCACCCTCTTGTTAGAATCAAATATAATACCACTAAATACATGAATTATAGTAAATATCAAATAATGAAAACTATTAGAGAATATATTTGCATGTGGTCCAAAATAATGAATGTTAAACCGTGTATGTATCATGCCTCAAAGACCTAAATATAAAATATCAAGTCAAAACAGTATTTTGGAATCATAAACATGCTATACTAGCTTGAAACTAGGTCTCTATGTCAACACTAGGTCTAACAAAGTCAAACTAGGTCAAAACAAGTCAAACTAGTCAAATTTAGGTCAACACAGTCAAAATAGGTTATTTACCAGTTTCTAGGTTGATTTTACATATTTACAAGATTTATAAAGTTATACTAGGTCTTAACAAGTCACTATTTGATTTTTTTGTACTAACTAGGTCAAACTAGTCAATACTAGGCCAATACTAGGTTTCTAGGCTTTAATAATAAGTTTCTAGCATATATTACCCTAATATATACTTATACCTATAATTTCTAGCAATACCTCGGCCTATAGCTATTTACCTTATCCCGAATCACAATATCTTAACCCGTATCACACATTTACCTAATACCTTAGTCTGTATCTCAAATACCTTAATTATTAGTCAATACCTTAGTTCTAGGGTCAATACCTTAGCTAAACTGGGTTTTCTTGTCCATATTAGTCAATACATTGCTAATATACAAGTTTCTAGACTAATACATGTCATGCCCCGATCTCCCGCAGGCTAATCTGCTGTTCCTGCTAGGCGAGAATCACCGCGCCAGTGCTCCCGCGGGACGTTCGCTTGACTCATCTGGGCGTGATGCCACACGAGCGAAAGTCGTGCCTGTGCAAGGCCATGGTTTATGCTGGCGGTAAGAGATCTAAGCCACAGAGTCGTACAGATTGTCCGAGTGCAGCAGAATAATATACGCATAGGCGATTGGTAACAAGTTCATGGAGTCGTTAATAGCAGAAGCATTGAATAACACAAGTGTTGAAGTAAAGCAAACTCTTTATTGATATTGAACAAGTGTTACAGGCAGTGCTAGGCGGAGATTACAAGTCGCTTAAGCCTCTCTCTCTCTCTGAAACAGTAAAAGCATACAAGTGGCTATATTTGTGGAATGATACATGGACGATGTTCCAACATTATGCCTTGTGTATGTGCTTCAGTTCCGGATGCAATACTTCAAGGCTTCAGAGTGAACTACATGCCTTAGCACGCACGAAGGAGACATCTGCATCGAACGAGGTTTTCCCTCACCCTGCAAGCAATCTGGTGGGTTATCAGTACATGAATGCACTGGTGGAGAGGCTACTCGCCCGCTCGACAAATCCAAACACGTTCAATAGGTTACGTGCACCATCTATTAAGTTAACTTTCTAATCTTTACTTGGGATCAGTTTCATAGCATATATGAAAAGCCTAACTCATGTGGCAGTGTACCGTACGATATAAGAGGAAACCCGGTGAGACTTACCAACTTATCATTTGCCCTCCCTGTCCAAGGCAAACCAAGTTAATTCAAGCACAAGCAGTATATATATTAAAATTCAGGGGCAATAACATATGCAAACACAGTATTGTGAGTGAGATTACATTTCGGGTGCACGAGTTACACGAAATATCAGATATTGTAGAAGATGTTGAAGTGTTCCATATGTACAAGTGTATTATACTACAGATCGTCCAGGTGTTTCTGATTTCTAGGCGCAATGCAATGACTCGCACGCGGATTATCGCTAAGCGAGGATGACTTATCTATATGAACAAGAGGTCGCTGGCATAGCCATCAATGACGGGTCATTTAGCAAGGATGGAATGCATCGAGAAAGTATAAGTGGCGCTACAAACCATCCCGTCAAGTAGAAGAGAGACCCTACAATTATTTTTATTTTGGATCGGATCGGACCCCGGTGCCCCGGAGACCGTCCGTGGAACAGGATCCGAAGATCCCCCTCGTTTCCGAGTTGTCTGCGACATGCAAGACTTTAAGGTTATCCAAATTCACATCTTGACAAGACAATCCATAACACGAGTACACGAGATGTTTGAATCTTAATTCTTTCTCTAAACGAGTATTGCTCCACGAGCTGTGATACTTGACTTGCTTGAGAGGATTTTTGTTCAGATGTAAACTTGACATGATTCTCATTCAGTGAACAACTTGCCTTGATGTATTCCCCTGGTGCGGGGACTGCCTTAGCGACCTAACGGTCCCGGATACTTACTAGTTTATATTACACAGAAGAACTATTTGATAGTCTCCTGGCTCACTAGATGCATGCATGATACGCGATAGTGTTACTTGATTGTGGCATAAGTTTCATGTGGCAAACATTGAGTCGAGGCAACATTACAAGTTAAACATATAAGCAGGAAAGCATTGCACTCATAAGAAAACTTAAGCATTCACGTTGGTTCGAGCCCGAGGGTAGGTCGAGGAGAAAAACCATAAAGGGACTTACCGAGCGACATAATCTAGGGTCGTGCAGTATAGCAAGTGAAGCAGTGCACTACGAAGAGTATAATATTCTACTCGAGGCATAGCGGGGTCTAGTTGCACAAGGCAAAGGGAGCATGCGAGGGTCTGATTATAAGCAATATTTTATTTCCATGTTCTAACACAAGCAATACAAGTTGGGAAATTTTCCTTAGCTAGGTGCGTTGTATTTTTTATTAGCATGCAGGGGGTGATTCACCTAGCGACTAGCATGAAACGTCCATATTTTAAGTGAGCTGGCTAAGAAAAGATAAGTTTATCATAGCCACCCACCTTAGCGATGATTCGCCTTAGTCGAGCGATACTCTGAGTGAGCCTCTGAAAGCCTAAGCCGGAACTCCTGAAGGGCCAAGTCTGGAAATTATTTTGCCTCAAACGAGTTTTCTCGCTGAGCAAAGCGGGTCGAGACGTTGCACTTTTGCCGTTTGAATCGGCAGTCCGCTTGAGCGAAACGGGTTGTTACATTATACACCACTAAGAAAAAGTCTCGTCCTCGAGACTTCCTGAGCGTAGGTCGTTCTATCGCACCATCGAATCTATCCCAAGCGTATCAATCGGTACAACTAAATCTGATTTTGTTCGAACGGATCTCCTACTCGTTCCTTATGCCGTATCGCGTGTATGCTGGATCGGTCTCATTTGTGCCTTAGCGCGGAACATATTGCTTAACGCGGGGTACACTTCAATCCATCCTGAATAATGATTTAGGGCTGAGGCAAACTTATACAAGTCGTTATACTTGTTCATATAGATATTCACTTGCACTAGCATAAGAGATCAGCATATCGCGAGTCTGGATCGTGCACATATTTGACGCATCCTTCAAACATATGCATGTCAACCAACTTAGCGATAGCGAAGTCTTAGCACTCGAGTTTTACATATTATTGAGTTTTGGATCGTGCACATGTTCAAGACGTCCCTTAAACATATGCATTCAACCAAACTTAGAGATAGTAAAATTGGACAAGCTACTTGCAAAAATCTTAAGGGTTCTTATTTTATGAATCACAAGGATACTTCTGACATGGTCAATCAAATCCAAGCCATTTCTCATTCCAACTTGAGTCACGTATTTGCACTACCGTTAAGCATGATCTATCCAATTAACCGACTAGCATCCATCCGTTCGGGTCAAATATAGCACTCGTTATCGTTTCCAAGTCTAACTATAAGTCTTGCTGCCCCAGTCCTATAGCTTATTCAAGCAATATGCTAAAGTCGGTCACACTGGTTCTATCACTCGGCACAGGATCGTCTCCCTAATTACTAGGTCAGCTCATAAGGTCATAGGTACAAGTTCAAGCACACGATTCATCGTACAATTTTGTCGCACGATGCTCGCCCTAATTTCTAGGGTCAAACCATTATTCATTTGTATGGTATATTCTACCCAAGCTCGTTTCACTCATATTTCTAAACATCGAGCATATATTTTCTTACTCTCAATAACACGTTCGCTTGTACAGGGGTCCAGTCCGTCCAGTAAAATCTACGATATCCAAGTTGCAGGACAAGCCTAATGATTTGCATAGTCTATCTCTTCAAATATTTTAGAATCCATATTCATTCCAAGTCTAGACCACCAAGCCAAGATTCAATTCTAAACCTGTATTTATAACTCCAAGTCGTCCAACAAGATTCACGTATCCATTCACGAAACCATCAAGCGTAATTTATTTAAGGTTCTAGGCTAACTTATCAGTGAAACATTTCTGATTCACTTGTATTTCCAAATTTGCCTTATCGTATTGAACCACAAGTCAAGATGATCCATTAGTTGTCACGCTCCGGTCTCTCGCAAGTTCGATCACCCTCGTTGGACGTGAGATCACCACGCCAACGCTCCCGCTGGATAATCGTTCTAATCCAGGCGTGACACATGTACGAACATAGAGTTACGCTCGCACAAGACAAGAATTTTTGAACGTTATGGTTATTTTTGAAACGATCAAGACTTTCTTATCATTTCCCTTTACTCTACCCAAGTTATATTATATCATTGAGTCAAGTCCATTCATGCAGTGATTATAATTCATCTAGCAAAATTATCCAACTTCGATGTTACCGTTCGATAAATCCATAGTCTACTTCTAGCATTCCTCAAACAATTAGGTTTCAAGTATTCAAGCCTAAGTCTATTCCATTTTTTGATACGTTCTATTCATCGAGTTCGTTTGGAATAATCACCGAACATGTTCCCTTGAGTTCGATCATCCCCGCCGTACGTGAAATCATCACGCCGGCGCTCCCGCAGGATAATCGTTCTCGTTGGGACTGATTTCGAAGGTTATCTTTCCGAAATTGATTTCAAGATCGTTCTTCCAAACTCCAAGCCAAATTCATTATCACTTATCTCTTTCATCGAAACACATTATTCTTTCTTGGGCTAACTTCTATTTGAGCGATATTGTATTCAAGTTCAATCCGTTTATTTCAATCCAAAATTGCCCCACGATCCTCCAAGTTTCCAACAAGTTTCCTTAACCAAACTATCAATTTTCATTTTCGTAAATCCCTATTCGATATAAGCCTTATCACTTATTCAAGACAATCCTAAATCGTTCAATCGAATTATCGCACGAGACCTATTAATCCGTTTGGACATTTCTAATTGATCCATACACCACTCGGAATTGAGTCACCCAATTAAATCATCAATCGTGGTTCGCATCAATCGCTAGCATATTAACCAAGTTGTTCTTAGAATTCCTGTACGATACTTAGGTATCGCCTGATAAGATCTCAGTCTCGTATATATATATATATATATATATATATATATATTCTGTTGATAGTCATCCAAGTAAACAATATTCGATTCGTATCTTCCGACATGAAATACCATTCGAGCTATTTCCCAAAATTCCAAGCCTGATTCTCTATGTTCTCCTAAGCGATAATCTGATAATATTTCTATCGGTTGGGATTCTAAGTCTGACTTGTCTCTTATCTGAACGATATCTCAATCTCGTTAGCAACTTAGCTTGCACCAAAGGGTCTTGGCGTGCGATACTCTACACAACTTAGCCGAAAGTCTGTTTGCATAGCTAACCGTTCGGACATTATTCTATTTCGTATACTAACCAGTTGGGTAACCACATATAGGCATATCAGGTTCGCACATATCTTGCAAATTCTAGCATGATTCTATTCCCACAAGTCTAGTACAGGTCGGCATAAAGGCCTATCGTATTATAATTTCGTACAAGCTATCACATCATTCACATGCACTTTTTGAAAGTATTTAGACTCATTGTTGGAACATTCCGTTTGGACATTGAGAGAGAGCGTATGCACATAACCCACGAACGAGCTTTCCAAAACTGAGAAAATTGAAATAAAGTCCAAAGGCGTAAAGCCATGCTCTGAAACCAATATGTCACGTCCCGATCTCCCGCAGGCTAATCGATCGTCCCCGCTAGGCAAGAATCACCACGCTAGTGCTCCCGCGGGACGATCGCTGGACCCATCTGGGCGTGAAGCCACACGAGCGAAAGCCGCGCCCGTGCAAGGCCATGGTTCATGCTGGCGGTAAGAGGTCTAAGCCACAGAGTCGCACAGATTGTCCGAGTGCAGCAGAATAATAAATGCATAGGCGATTGGTAACAAGTTCACAGAGTTGTCAATAGAGGAAGCATTAAATAACATAAGTGTTGAAGTAAAGCAAACTCTTTATTGATATTGAACAAGTGTTAAAGGCGGTGCTAGGCCGAGATTACAAGTCGCTCAAGCCTCTCTCTCCAAAACAGTAAAAGTGTGCCAAGTGGCTACATTTGTGGAATGATACATGGACGATGTTCCAATATTATATCTTGTATATGTACTTCAGTTTCGGACACAACGCTCCAAGGATTCAGAGTGAACTTCACGCCTTAGCACGCACGAAAGAGAAATCTGCACCGAACGAGGTTCTCCCGCACCCTGCAAGCAATCTGGTGGGTTATCAGTACATGAATGTACTGATGGGGAGGCTACTCGCCCGCTCGATAAATCCAAACACGTTCAATAGATTATGTGCACCATCTATTAAGTTATATTTCTAATCTTTCCTTAGGATCAGTTTCATAGCATATATGAAAAGCCTAACTCATGTGGCAGTGCGCCGTACGATATAAGAGGAAACACGGCGAGACTTACCAACTTACCATTTGCCCCTCCATTGTAACGACCCGCTCCGCTCAAACTGGAGGGCCAATTCAAACGGCACATGTGTAGCGAACCGACCCGTCTTGCTCAGCGAGATGGCTCGTTCGATGCAAAGGCATTCATACTTGGATCTTCAAATGGAGTCAGACTTAGGCTTTCAAAGTTGCGCTCGGAGTCTCGCTCGACCGATGCGATTCATCGCTAAGGTGGGTGGCCCCGATGAACCTGTCTCTACTTAGCTGCACACTAAGAAAATGAATGTTACATGATAGTTTTCAGGCGATAACCTTTGCATGCTAATAAAAGAGGTGAACGCACATAGCTAAGGGGATAACCCTGCCTTATCATTGTATAGAACATGGAGATCTTATTTGCTATTTGCGTAGTCAAAATTGTTGAGTTGGAATGTAATAGCTTCTTACATATATGCCACAAAGTAGTGCGAGTCCATACTGAGGCACCAGACCATACTTGGCGTCTTGGAGCGTAGCACACGGACCTGGAGCTCACATATATGAGACATAATGTATGGGAACATCATCATCCAGATCGTTTGTATCAGTTCTAAGCCTAAGGGCATATTCATTGTAAGAGAGAGAGAGAGAGAGAGCATGAGTGACTTATAATCTCGGCCTAGCGCCGCTTGTAATCTTTACTTCATATCAATAAAGAGCTTGATTTGGATTCAATACTTGTCATTTTATGTTTCCCCTATGACGACTATGAGAACTAGTTATCAACGACAGTTTCAGTATTTGCCTCGCACGGGCGCAACCCCAGGCTCGTACGACATCGCGTCCCGATGGAAACGTACGTCTTGCGGGAGCGCTGGCACGGTGATTCGCGCCCAGCGGGGACGGCCGATTCCTGCGAGAGATTGGGGCATGACATATTGGTATCAGAGCAGGGCTTTACGTCCTTGAAATTTATTTCGATTCTCTCAGTTTTGAACTTGTATAATGAAAGAAGTGGTAGATGCTCTCTCTCGATGCTTCGATGGATGTTCCATACAATAAGTCTAAATATTTTTGAAAAGTGCGTGTGAATCATACGATTGCTTGAACGGGATTATGATGCGAGGGCCTTTGTGCTAACATGTGAAAGACGTTACGGGGATAGACTTATGTTAGCATCGGCAAGATATATGTGAAACTGGATGTCTATAAGAAAACATCAAGCGGGTTAGTATGCGAGATAAGAATATCATTCGCACAGTTGCTTATGCACACGACCTTTTGGCCAAGCTGTGTTGAGTATCGTGCACCAAGACCCTTGGTGCTAGTTAGTTGCAGTGAGATTTGGGTATACGAGTGAAGGATGCGAACGCGATTCAGGAGTTAATAGGATGACTCGATTCTTGAGTGGTGTATACGATAGTCCCCTGTTCGAATAAGGCGAATCGAAGATATAATGAGTTATAAAGATTCATAGAGTATATCTCAAACCATGAGTGGTGTATTTGTCAGCTTAATGCTTGAACGGTGTTTTGTATCAGAAGATACAAATCAAATATGGTTTACGTGGATGACTATAAAAGAGATAGATGTATATGAGATTAAGAGTTACTAGGCGATGCTTAAGTAACGTACATGAATTCTAGGAACAACTTGGCGAATATTCTAGCGATTGATGCGAACCTCAAACTGAGGATTTGATTTAGGTGACTCAATTCTGAGTGGTGTATGGATCACTTAGAAATGTTCGAACGAATCATGGATTCTGTAGTATTAAGCGAGTCTAGCGGCAAGCGACGAGATTGGATAAAGCCTTAGTATAAATAAATAATGTCTAGAAAGTAAGCGAACTCGAAGGAAGCATGCAAGATTTAGTTCGAACGAGTTATAATGAGTTAAATAAGGAATAAGGCTTACATCGAATAGAAATTCAGGGCAATTAAAATTGATATCATGGTCGGGAAAACTTAGAGGATTGTACGAGCAACTTTGAGTTGAAGCAAGCGAATTAAAACTTGAGTTGAGATGGAATAAACGGGGATGCGATCGGAGTTAGTAAAATTAAAAATAATGGCACGAACGAATGATAGCGCGCATGAAAAATTTGGATTTGAGTAAGATATTGCTCGATAGAGTTCGGCTTTAGTACGAACGCGATGATTTCAAATTTGGGAGATTTTAGACCAGAACAATGGTTGAAAGATAGTATGGATTGATACAAGTTAGTAAAATTATTATGATTTTGAGGATAGAGATAAGCGATAACGGAATGGACTTGGAGTTTGGAAGAACGATCTTGAAATCAAGTTTGGAAAGATAACATTCAAAATCAGTCCCAGCGAGAACGATTATCCTGCGGGAGCACCGGCGTGGTGATTTCACGTCTGGCGGGGATAATCGAACTCAAGGGAACATGTTCGATAATTATTCCAAACGAACTCGATGAATGGAACACATCAAAATGGGATAGACTTTGATGTTGGGATTTGAACTTAGTTATTTGAGGAATGCTAAGAGTAGACTAAGAAATGATCAAATGGTAACATTGAAGTTGGACGGTTTGGCTAGGCGAACTTGGATTGCGGTAAGATCGGTTGTTAAGAGAATATGGCTTGATGGATCAATGTACAACTTATGATGAAATGAAAGGTGATGATAAGGTGTCTGTTCGTTCGATGATAACCATAACGATTGACCTTCTTGTCTTGTGCAAGTACAACTTCTTATTCGCACATGCGTCACGTCCGGATTAGGACAATCATTCTGCGAGAGCGTTGGCATGGCGATATCACGTCTGATGGGGATAATTGAACTTACGGGAGACCGAAACGTAAAAATTGAAGGATCATTTTGACTTGTGGTTCGACACGATAAGACAATTTGTATAATATAAGTGAATCGAAGGTATTTTGGAGAAGGAGTTAGTCTAGAATATGAAATAAGATGTGCGGGATGGTTTCATGAACGAAATATGCAGATCAAGTTGGATGACTTAGAGTTTATGATATACATCGATGATCTAGAATAGGGTGACTCAGTGGTCCAGGCTTAGAAAGGGATAGATAGGTAGATTCTATCAAACTTGATGGAAGAGATAGTGTGTGCAAATCGATAGGTTAGACCTACAACGTGGACATATCGTGGGTTCGATTGAACGAACGTGTTGATGTGATAGGATAATCTGTGCTCGATGTTTAGAAATCTGAGTAAAACGAGCTTGGGTAGAATACCCGTGTAAAAGAATAATGGTTTGACCTTAGGGTATTTGGGACGAGCTTCGTGCAACGAGAATGCACGATGAGTCACAAACTCGAACTGTACCTATGACCTTGTGAGCTGACCTAGTGGCTAGGCAGACGACCCTATGCCTTGAGTTAAACTGGAGTGGCTGGCTTTAGAGAAATCGTTCGAAAAAATGATATAACTGGGACAACGAGACTTAGAGTTAGGACTTGAAACTGGGAGTGTATACTAGCGACATTGGCGTTAAAATGAACGCAAATGGGAGATAGGAATCAGGTAATAATTAATTTGGTTGAACAGGTTATGCGACAGTGAGGGATAAGACGGTATTAGAGAATTTTTGGACAGAAATCTCACGATTGGAATTGGTGATATTGAAGATAAGTTGGCATAATGAGTTGGATCGTTGGGTGGAAGATGTGCGTTGCTACTAGTAATGCTAAACTTAAAATTGGGTGAAACTGGAGTAGACGATAACTAAATCGAACCAGAGTTCGGTTATTCGTGTAGCAAAATGATCGATGATTCAAAAGATTTTTACAAGTAGCTTGTCCGACTTAGCTGTCACTAAGCTTGACTGAAATACACATATTTGGGGGACGCCTTGAATATGGGTACGATCCAGACTTAGCGATATGCATAACTCGAATGCAGATGCAAATAAAAATGTTCGAATTTGCATGGATGTGTATGGCAACTGAGATAAGTTAGCCTCAACCTAAACTTAAAAAAAAGGAAAGATTATAACGTTTCCCGTGCTACCGAGATAGATCTGCGCTAAGGCGCGGTAAGAGACTGAGTTTGGGAATGCAATAGTTGTACGAAAGAATCATTCAGATAAAATGATTAAGTACTCGTGCGAAACAGAACGAGTAAACGAATAGGAAGTTAAGTTCGATTGGACCAAAACACAAAGGATTAGAGCGTACCCCAGGTGGGTAATATAGCTATGCTCTCTGGCGTAATATAGACTAAGTCAGAAAACGTAGGCGATTGGGTGCGATTTACTTAGCGAGATTGGACGATGACTCAGAGAGATATTGATGCAAAACGAGATTCAAAAAGTTAGCTGAGATTCTAGCTTTTGTGTTTAGGCGTAACGATGGGTTTCGATAGGCGACGTCAAGTAATCGGTCGAATGCGTTTGGTTCCTATGGAGATAATATAACAAGTTGGGCAAGTCCACCCAATTATGAGTTTTAGTGCCTCTTGAGTTATAGAATACCCTGTGCTTGGGTAATGCATCCATGTACCAGACGTAGTAGATTTTGAGTCAGGAGTGCAACAATTAAGTTGAGTATAGTTCGATAGCATTGAACGATGGAGTCGTTCGAAGAGAATTGGCTAAACATGTGCGTAACGCGTGGGAGGAAATAAATGAATATAGTATTGAATTAGTCCTTGGAAGTTAGACAAGATATATAGATTTTGGTATAGAAGTTGTGCGATAATACGAGTTTCACTCAGGAAGTCTCGATGACGAGACTTGTTTTGAGTGGTGTATAATGTAACGACCCGCTCCGCTCAAACCGGAGGACCGATTCAAATGGCACATGTGTAGCGAACCGACCCGCCTTACTCAGCGAGTTGGCTCATTCGATGCAAAGGCATCCATACTTGGATCTTCAAATGGAGTCAGACTTAGGCTTTCAGAGGCGCGCTCGGAGTCTCGCTCTACCGATGCGATTCATCGCTAAGGTGGGTGGCCCTGGTGAACCTGTCTCTACTTAGCTGCACACTAAGAAAATAAATGTTACATGCTAGTTTTCAGGCGATAACCTTTGCATGCTAATAAAAGAGGTGAACGCACATAGCTAAGGGGATAACCTCGCCTTATCATTGTATAGAACCTGGAGATCTTATTTTCTATTTGTGTAGTTGGGATTATTGAGTTGGAATGTAATAGCTTCTTACATATATGCCACAAAGTAGTGCGAGTCCATACTGAGGTGCCAGACCACACTTGGCATCTTGGAGCATGGCACACGGACCTGGAGCTCACATATATGAGACATAATGTATGGGAATATCATCATTCAGATCGTTTGTATCGGTTCTAAGACTAAGGGCATATTCATTGTAAGAGAGATAGAGAGAGAGGCATGAGTGACTTGTAATCTCGGCCTAGCGCCGCTTGTAATCTTTACTTCATATCAATAAAGAGCTTGATTTGGATTCAATACTTGTGTTCATTTTACGTTTTTGCTATGACGACTATGAGAACTAGTTATCAACGGCCGTTTCGGTATTTGCCTCGCGCGGGCGCAACCCCAGGCTCGCGCGACATCGCGTCCCGATGGAAACGTACGTCTTGCGGGAGCGCTGGCGTGGTGATTCGCGCCCAGCGGGGACGACCAATTCCTGCGGAAGATCGGGGTATGACATCCATGTCCAAGGCAAACCAAGTTAATTCAAGCACAAGCAGTATATATAATAAAATTCAGGGGCAATAGCATATGCAAACACTATATTGTGAGCGAGATTATGTTTTGGGTGCACGAGTTACACGAAATATCAGGTGTTGCAGAAGATGTTGAAGTGTTCCATATATACAAGTGTATTATACTCAAGATCGTTCAGGTGTTTTCGATTTCTAGGCACAATATAATGACTCGTACGCGAATTGCCGCTAAGCGATGATGACTTATATATATGAACAAAAGGTCGCTGGCATAGCCATCAATGACTGGTCATTTGGCGAGGATGGAATGCATCGAGAAAGTACAAGTGGAACCATCCCGTCAAGTACAAGAGATACCCTACAATCATTTCCATTCTGGATCGGATTGGGCCCCGGTGCCCCAGAGACCGTCCGTGGAACATGATCCGAAGATCCCCCTCATTTCTGAGTTGTCTGCGACATGCAAGTCTCTAAGGTTATCCAAATTCACATCTTGACAAGACAATCCATAATATGAGTACACGAGATATTTGAATCTTGATTCTTGCTCTGAACGAGTATTGCTCCACGAGCTGTGATACTTGACTTGCTTGACAGGATTTCTGTTCAGATGTAAACTTGACATGATTCTCGTTCAATGAATAACTTGCCTTGATGCATTCCCCTGGTGCGGGGACTGCCTTAGCGACCTAACGGTCCCAGATACTTACAGGTTTATATTGCACAGAAGAACTATTTGATAGTCTCCTGGCTCACTAGATGCATGCACGATACGCGATAGTGTTACTTGATTGTGGCATAAGTTTCGTGTGGCAAACATTGAGTCGAGGCAACATTATAAGTTAAACATATAAGCAGGCAAGCATTGCACTCATAAGAAAACTTAAGTATTCACGTTGGCTCGGGCCCGAGGGTAAGCCGAGGAGTAAAACCGTAAAGGGACCTACCGAGCGACATAATCTAGGGTCGTGCAGTATAGCAAGTGAAGCAGTAGACTATGAAGAGTATAATGTTCTACTCGAGGCATAGCGGGGTCTAGTTGCACAAGGCAAATGGAGCATGCGAGGGTCTGATTATAAGCAATATTTTATTTCTATGTTCTAACACAAGCAATACAAGTTGAAATTATTCCTTTAGCTAGGTGCGTTGTATTCTTTATTAGCATGCATGGGTGATTCACCTAGCGAATAGCATGAAACGTCCATATTTTAAGTGTGCTGGGTAAGAAAAGACAAGTTCATCGAAGCCACCCACCTTAGCGATGATTCGCATCGGTCGAGCGATACTCCGAACGAGCCTCTGAAAGCCTAAGCAGAAACTCCTGAAGGGCAAAGTCTGGAAATTATTTTACCTCAAACGAGTTTTCTTGCTGAGCAAAGAGGGTCAAGACGTTGCACTTTTATCGTTTCAATCGGTAGTCCGCTTGAGCGGAACGGGTCATTATGTAAACCCCCAGATTTTTCAGATTTTAAAAATAATTTTTCGGGATTTTTCAGAGATTTTTAAATAATTAAAATAAATATTTTCTGGTATTAAATATTTTTGTAATTTTATTAAATATAAAAATATTATAAAAATAATATTTTTGGGTGTAAAATAATTAATTAGACTTATTGTAATTTTCTGGAATTTATTGGACCCTATAACTATTTTTAAAGACCCAAAAATATGGTATCTAAATAAACCAAAATAAACCGAATTAAACCAACCCAAACCGATTTAATCCTGAATCGAACCCATTATTTAAATCCAACCCAAATCCTATTGGAGCGGGTCGGATTCGGATCCGAACTTCGACCACTCCCGAGCTCGCCACCAGCCCCCGCCGCTTCCTCCGCCGTGAACCCTCTTCCCCGGCCACTCCTCTCCACCTCCATCTCCGGCTTCAACCCAGCAGCTCCGGCCGCCTCCGACCCAAAACCCGCTAACCCGACCCGCTATTTACTGCTACAGTAAATGGGGAAAAAAAACCTGATCGTCTTCTCTGCCGCCGTTACTCCCCTCGTCGGCGGTTACGCCTCCGCCCTCGCGGCCGTTACGCCTCCCCGACCAACGGCAGCTCCGCCTCTCCCACTCCCCTCGCCTATAAGAACCCCCCCGGACCAAGCCATCTCCCCACAGCCACCACTACTACAGTCCATCGATCCACCACCACTGCCAGCAACCTCCGACGAACCTCTAGCTTCCCCGGCCACCTCTCCTCCGACGCCACCCGCAGGCCGACGAGCTCCACCGGCGAAGACACTACGTAGCTAACCCAACCTTCGGCGATCAGTAGCCGCCGACGAGCAGCAACCCGCCGTCGTGCTTCGCCGCGTCAACCTGTCACCAACGTCAGCATCAAGGTACCTGTCTTCACGCTCGTGTAACTTCCTGTGCATTCATCCGATTTCTGTTCTGTCGAACTGTGCACGTACCCTGCGTGACCCTCTTAAACCCCATGCAAATCGTTCGGAGTATCGTGTCATGTTTCGATCGCAAACTGCGACGCAAAATCAGGAAAATAAACCCCCAATTTCTAAAAATTAGAAATTGTCCCAAACTCCCCAGTTTATGACCGTTTTGCGACCAACCTGATAAATATTTTTAAAATTGGTTTGAACAGTTATTTAGACCATATAACCGAGTTTTAAACCATATTTTTAGTTTATTTTATTATGCTGTAGTTTGTAATTAATTCGAGGGTAAAAATGACAAAAAACTTGGTTATTTAAAAACCCTGATTTTTCTGAAACTGGGTGTGCCCCGCTAAATGAGGCGATTTGGTCGTCTGCGAACTTCACCGAAAGGTGCATACTGTCAATACAGACGTGTAAGATTTTACGGAAGTTGATTTAGATTTGCATGCACACCAGAATCAACGCATATCCGTCGATAACGTCTCATATTGGCCCTGTTCTAAAACTCATTGTAACTTTGTGTGTGCTCGTCGTTTAGAAACGAAACTTATGCCATCGGACTCGTAGCGATACGCTGGTCCTGTGACCCAAGTTTGGTTCGATTCTGAGAACGTTGATAAAATCCCGTATCATGGGCCCCACGGCTCCACTTGACGGGCGATTTTGTGATCGGCTCATCGAAATCCAATTCTGGATATTCCATTGGGTTCGTATCGTCGTTATGGACTTGTAGACACTAAGTTTGACAAATTTGGAGAACATTGCCTCTGGCACGTTTTTCGGTGCGAAGCGGGCCACATATGGACCCCGCTTTGACCAGAAACTGTTATTTTTGCCCATGTGTCCAAATTGGACTTATGGACAGGCAATTCTAGCTATTTGATATCTTCTGAACATGATGGTAATATTTATTTCAGCAACCAGAGGAGTACCTGCAGATCCCGCTGATACCAGAGCAGCAGTTGGAAACCAAACCCAAGGCAAGTGTACCTTGCCAATCTTGCAGTTCTTGTTACATAATATTCTTTTGATTTATTTATATGTTGTATCTGTTCAACCTAGGACCGTGTGACATTGCTTAGCATCCAAAAAATATTTGGGTGTCAACGCCGCACACGAAGTTGTGTAACGTCACCTAGAGATTGATATTACGATCCTATACATATTCGTGCTTGCATTATCAAGTACGTCATACCATAGGACACTTGACACTGTTCATGAGACAGAATCTTCCTGAGATATTCATGGTGATTCTGTATAGGATACAGGATTCGTGACACGTTACAATACCTTAGTCGTATCACCAATACCTCAAATATGGGTCAATACCTTGCTAATACTAGGTTTAAAGTCATAATATTTAGTTATGATATAATAATATCATATATACTATATAGATATACTAATATATACAATAACTTAGTCTAGCACTTAATACCTAGCCAATACCTTAGTATTACCTCATTACCTAGTTATTACCTTAGTATTACCTCATTACCTTAAACAATACCTTAACATATTACCTCGTATTCTAGTTTCTAAACTAATTGTCATGCCCCAGTCCCTAAATATCGAGGGACTAGACATGTGGCAATGGCCAGCAGCACACACCGATGGACAAACCCAATTTAATGGACCCATCAGGGTGTACTTAAGCTGTAAAACAATAATATGGGCAATGGTACTAATCTCATCCACAGAAATAAATACAAATAATATCAGAAATATAAATCAACAACAAGTCTCAATAGAATATATCTCGGAGAACAACCCGAGGATAAGTCTGATACAATGGTTCAACTGACAAGAAATAAGAGTAAACAACAACAATTACTGAGTATAGAATAAGCATATACTCAGAAGAAATCCTCGGCGATCACCTCGTCCTCGGAGATCGGCTCAGTTCCAGTGCCTGCTCCTGCTCCTGTTCCTGCTCCTGCTCCATATACCTCTGGATAGAACTCCTCTGCTTTATATGGGGACATAATCCGGATCCAGGTCCTCGGGGGACATAACAAGGTACAAAATAACTCAAGCCAAAATAAATACAGTGCAGCAATAAATGAATCAATAGGGTAAACTATAGAACCAGCTAAGTGATATGCAATATGAGAGCACGAATCATACTCAGGCTGAGACTACTATAGGCTCTGTGTCGGGGAAACCCATAGCAGTATTCTCTCGAAGGGCCAGTAATGTACCAAAGCTCTGTGTCAGAGTCTAAGGCACACACATATATATATATATATATATATATATATATATATATATATATATATATATATATATATATATATATATATATAATCAGCCTTTTGTATGGTAAATCTCTCCCCACCCAATGTAATCACACGTCTCATGTCCACGATGTCTCATGTCCATGTCACGCAGGATCATGACCTCTAACTGATGCAACAAGTCATAAGGATAGCTAAGCATATGAATAAAGTATATGTCATAAAACCTGTAACCTATACAGAATCACCATGAATATCTCAGGAAGATTCTGTCTCATGAATAGTATCAGGTGTCCTGAGGTATGACGTACTTGATAATGCAAGCACGAGAATGTATAGGGTCTCGATATCGATGACTAGGTGACGTTACACAACACCGCATCCGGCGTTGGCACCCGAATATTATTCGGACGCTAAGTAATGTCACACGGTCTTAGGTTGAATAGAGATATTACAGTAATAAATTAAGAGAATAGTATAAACAAATGCTGCAAGTATGGCAAGGTATACTTGCCTGTGATCCTGGCTCCAACTGCTGCTCTTGTATCAACAGGATCTGCAGGTACTCCTCCGGTTACTGAAATGAATACTAACATCAGGTTCAGAAGATATCAAATAGCTAGAATTGCCTGTCCTTGAGTCCAATTTGGACACAGGGGCAAAAGTGACAGTTTCTGGTCAAAGCGGGGTCCATTTGTGGCCCGCTTCGCACCAAAAAATGTGTCAGAGACAATATTCTCCAAATTCATCAAAATTAGTGTCTATAAGTCCAGAACGACGATACGAACCCAACGGAATGTCCAGAACTGGATTTCGATGAGACGATCATAAAATCGCCCGTCAAGTTGAGCCGTGGGGCCCACGATACGCGATTTTGTCAACGTTCTCAGAATCGAACCAAACTTGGGTCACAGGACCAGCGTATTGCTACGAGTTCGATGGTGCAAGTTTCATATCGATACGACGTGCGTACACGAAGTTACAACAAGTTTTAGAACAGGGCCGATACGGGGTGTTGTCGACGGATACACGTTATTCCGGTGTGCACGCATATCCAAATTAATTTTTGTAAAATTCTACACGTCCGTATTAATGGCGCGCACCTTTCGGTGAAGTCCGCACGCGACCAAGTCATCCCGTTTAGCAGGGCGCACCCAGTTCCGGGAAAAATTAGGGTAATTATTTTCCTGATTTTGGGTCACAGTTTGCGACCGCCACAGGACGTGATACCCCGAACGAGCTGCACGGGTATCGAAAGGGTCACGCATTCTACGCGTCACAGCAAACGAAACAGAAAATGGGGCAGCAAGGAGAGAGAAACATTTACCTGAACATGGCTCCAAAAAAGACTGAAATCATGTTTTCGCGGGGTGGCACGACACGGCACGGTGGCGGCTAGGGCACTGGGTCAGCCGGCTGCTAGGGTTTCTGCGGTGCTCGCCGGAGGTAGCTGCGGCGGAGGCATCACCGGAGCTGGAGGCGGCCGGAGGAGCTCGTCGTGGCGGCGCTGGTCTCGGTGGTGGGGTTGTCGAAGCTCGTCGGAGTCGGGGTGCTCAGCGGCTGCTGGAAAGGAGGTGGCAGGGTCGAGGGTGGCAGAGACAGGGGATCGTCGGGGTGGTCGGTGACGGTAGTGGTTGCAGAAGAGGAAGGCAGTGGGGCTCGGGGAGAGTAGTGGTGGTCAGTGGCCATGGTGAATGGTCTCGGGCGGAAGCGGAGCTGACGGAGTAGTGGCGGTGGTGGATCGTTGATGGTGGTGGGGAGATAGGTTGCGGGAGGGTTTATATAGTCGAGGGTGGGGAGCCAGGCGGCCGGCCGGTAGGGAAGTGAAAGGGCGGCTGGAGGCGAGGCGGCGGGGAATGGTCGCGGGGAAGCCGGAGGGTCACGACGGCAGAAACGTCCGGAGGGGAGATGCGGGGTCGGGAAGAATTTGGGTTTACTGTAGGTGCGGGTAGGCGGGTCGGGTCGGGTTTTTAGAATCGGATCCGACCCGATCCGATAGGTAACGGGTTCGAGTCGGGTCAGAGGGTCGGGTCGACTAACGGGTTCGGATCCGACCCAATAAGGATTGGGTCCGGTTCGGGTTGATTCAGGATTCGGTTCAGGGTTTAAACCGGTTGGTTCAATCCGGTTCAGGTTGGTTTATTTTGGTTTAAATAAAAACTTAGTTTTTAGGTTTTTAAAAATAGTTCTAGGTCCAATAAATTCTAGAAAAATTATCCTATGTCTAATATTTTATTTTACACCCAAAAATATTATTTTTATACTATTTTAATATTTATTAAAAATATTTAAAATTATTTAATACCAGAATACCTTGATTTTAATTAGATAAAAATTCCAAAAAAAATTTGAAAATTTGTTTTTAAATTCCTGAAAAATCTGGGGGTTTACACTAATACCTTAGCTAATACCATTACCTTGACCAATACCCAATACCTTAACTCATACCTTGGTACATAATCCTTACCCAAGCTAGACACTACCCTTACCATGATATCTTAATCCAATACCTAATATTATAACCTTACCTTCGTATCCTAGTATTATCTCATACTATTTCTAATATTTTGGTATCTTGGTATTCTAAATACCTTGATACATCCTAGGATACCACACTCTAATTTATCCCACATATATCCCACTTGTTTGTACATGGTACTACGGTACCATATTAAGTATCATATGATACCAACTCCTAAGATACTAACCCATGACCATAACCTACACTTACTTACATCCAAGATACTCACCCTACTCTTGGCATTTGACATCTTGATATTTACCCATTACCTAATTCTAATACCCAATATCTTAGTATCTTGACCAATACCTTATCCTCCAAGATACTTACCCAACTAACTCTAATATTAATACTTAATACCAAATAGGATACCTTACTCAAGCCCTAATACTCAATTACACTCACTCATGATACTTGAATGTCATGATACCAATATCCTCATGGTACCCAAGTATCACACTATGTCACGCTGCAGTACCAAAATATGGAGTTGGACATGGACAACTCTCCCGTACAAGGCATAGAATGTCGTACGACGACCATGGCTGTAACTAGACAAGGGGGTGCATACTACAAGCAAGTCACTTAGGGTCACATAGAATATCTATTATCTCAATCAGTCAAGTAAGGATAGTAACATAGAACATGTATGACAAGGAAGTAAGGCGTCATAAATGTCCTGCCACAATATTCTGAAAATCAACCATACAAAATAATAAGCTGACAGAGTAGCAAAAGTGCATGACCATGATCAGCTGCAGTCTGATTAATTATAATCATGTAAGAAGACTAAATGTCCAGATTTACGGCTAACAAGTATCGATGGCTAAACGTCCAAAAAGAGTAAAATATGCAATAAGAAGCAGTGATCAAGAAATCCACTCGTGTCACTCAACGGCCATCCGCCTGGTGCGCGCCATTATTCATGGAGAACTACGCTTGATCCTCGGGTGCTGGCTCTAAACCTGGCCATGCAAAATCATTGGGGTCAGACCCCAAATAGCAAGTACCACAAAGGAAGCACAAATAAAGAAACAAAACCAGGAAGAATAAACACACACACACACACACACACACACACACACACACATATATATATATATATATATATATATATATATATATATATATATATATATATATATATAGTCATGTCTCATAGTTTCGGTTCATAGCCTATCGTGATACAACAATCTAACCCTACAACCAAATAAGGACAAGGGTTAATCCATCGCACTATGATAGTCCATGTCCCAAAATTATTTAACAGAAGGTGCAATGCACAACCAAGTTCAGTTACATAATCAGCCAATCACTCATACGGCTTACTTGGTGGAGCCTGGGTTATCCCAGAAATATCATGCATATAACAGGAATCCTCAGGTCAAGCCATGTTCTAGTAGGGGCTAGCCGAGCCATGAATCACCGCGTAGCACATCGTAGTATGCACCATTCCTTAGAAGGTCATTGTGCTAAGATCGCATAGAACACATAGTACAGTATAATAATCGGATATTGTCATCCACTAATAAGGATTTAAACAATATCCATGGGGCCCAACCTTTACTCCCCATATGATTGAGGGTGGCTAGTTAAGCACGATCTCGGGATTCCGTCCCTCCCAATACTCTATATATTTTAGTTGCCTAATTAACCCTATGGTTATCTAGAAATACATGGCGTGGTCACATATTATTCCCCTTACATATCGTACCACGGTACGGGCACGCTAGATACGAATTTACTTTGTCACTTGGCAGTTCAATTTGGATTCACCCCAACGTGATCCAACAATCAACACAAGTCCTAGCCACGCTTGGTTATTAACCAACTATCATGTCCATGCTGGAGGGATTGTATTATATCGCATGTCGTATAGCACGTAGGTATACCTCAGTATAAAATATGTAACATAATCACGTAGGAACACTTAGCACATAGGAACACATAGCACGTAGTAAGTGTATCAGCACAAATACTAATAGTGGAGTCAAGTCACCAATCATTGGTAAATCATATGAGTTCTAGTACATAGCAACACATGGATTGAGTCTGGCACATAGGTAGTCATAGTCACTTGGCCTCATAGGTCATTTCTACTCATAGTCGGGTTAAGCATATAGTCAGGTACAACACATGGTCACCTAGTTCTCATGTATTTACAATTATTTATAACACGCATAGAATCACCAAATCCAATAAAATATCCAACTAAGAAAAATAATAAAACATGCACATAGGGCCGCATAAGGACCAGAGACGCATGGGATCAATGTCGCATAGGTCAAGGTCACATATGGTTCGGTGTTGCATAGGGGTCCAGGCCGCATAAGAGTCAGGTCGCATAAGGGTCGGTGTCGCATAGGAGTCAGGACACATAAGTCAAGGCAAAGTCCACTCCTTGGGACAAGTGCCAAGTAACGTGCATTAAATATGTGTCAGTGAGGTAATTGAAGTGATAGATGTAACAAGTCATAAAGTGAGTCAGAGAAAAGACAAAATCATAAAAAATATGAAAGGACGAAGCTGAGTTATGTGTCAAAGAGAAGAGGCGCATAATGCCAATGCCGCATAAGTCTGCTTGCTGCATGGTCTGCTTGTCGCATAGATGTCTCTTGGACTTAGCAAATTTTTCATTCGTTCAGCTAGTGAAACACAAGGAGTTCTGTCACTTAGAACACTTTGTGTAATAATCAGTCATACATCCAACAAGATGGACGCATGTTGGAAGGTATATGCGACATAGAGCTCAAGCCGCATAGCACTCAGGTAGCATAGCACTCTCTACCGTATATGGTGCTGGCCGCATGAGCACTTCGTCTTCCCCAGATAAAAAGTTCAGCCATGGCATAAAACTCCAAAAATCAAAATTTTATTTTCTCCATAAAAACTTTTTACTCTGAATCAAGTGAACCAAAAGCCAAAATCCACGAAATGAAGTACTCCATCAACCACAAGAACTATTTTTCCTAAAATACCATGTTTGAATAGATCAAAACCCAGAAAAACTTTTGGAACCCATGAAACCCTTAACTAAAAATATAGATCTACTAAATTTCGTCCATCAAAACCAAAAACTTCAAGTATTAAAAGTGCTTAGAATCATAATATATACATATTAGACTGATAAAATATAAGAGAAAAATAAGAATTAAAATCTAGAGTTTTTCCATGTCTTGCAAGGTGTACTTGCCTAGAAATGAAAGAAAGAGGGAGAAATAAAGAATAAGGGAAGAGAGAGAAAGAAGTTAGCTTATATAGCTAGGGTTGAGGTTTGGACCATGGGTTCTCTCATGACTAAACCAACCCAACAATTAAACCAAGAGCCAAGTGAACCAAAAAATTGGTCTAGTCTCCATGACATGCAACCAAATTAACCATGCAAGCAAAAAATAATACAAGAAGGAAAAGTAATATATTCCAAATACGTATGTAGGAAACGGGGAGTGACACACTAGTACCTTGTCCCGAACTCTAATACCTTGACACATAACATACCTATACTTGGCTCACTTGATAACCACTTGTATCAACACTAATACACATACTAACTAACACTTATTACTTAACACTTATATATATAACCTATGATATATATATACTTGATAACTTGATAACCTATGATACCTACACTCACTTGATATCCATACTACCTAGGCTCATAGATACACAAAATGCCTATACCGTATAGTCAGTTCTCTACTTGTAACCAATACTGCACGTATTAGACCTATTGTAAAACCCCTCAATAATTTTTTAGGTAGACTGGATATGGTGAGAATTTTGGTTTAGCTTCAGGTTGTTTACGGATTAAAAATTAGGGTTGCAAAGATTGGTTCTTTAATTTAAACTCTTGGTGTACCTTACCGTTGCTACAATAATTGGAGCACAATAATAGCCTTTACTTTCTAACAAAGTTTTCACTCTTGACCTGATGAGCCAACCTAGGCACTGGACATTTCTGTCACTCACAAACATACTCCCTTGTGCTCTATTTTAATTGCACAACATTCAAGTCACAATTTTTTTTTTTAATTCTATGCCTTGTACCTATGTCGTTGTCATCGATTTTTGGGACACAAACTCGACCCGATTAGCCTAACCAATTAAAGGGCTCAAGACTAATACCAAGTCTACAACGTCCATAATATTTGTGTCACTCCCAATTGAGACCCAATGTACTTCCATTTTACTTAAGAACACCTATGACACAATATTTATTTAATTTGGTAAAACCGACTTAACTTAACCCCAACTAAATCCTCACACCAAATCTTGAGACTTATACAAAACACTCAACACCCACTCCATCCTACAAAACACCAAACACCATTTTTCCCATATCAAATTCTCATTTTTTTTCTTCATTTGTAAACCCCAAACTCTTAAGGACCCAAATGCAAAAGTAATGCAATGTGTCAACCTCCTATTGGTGCAAATTAAATGGAGAAACCCATTTTTGTCATGATTGGCCGGTTATATCACTCACCCTCTCTCCATTGCATGGTGTTATTTATCCTATATCTAATCTCGACCCTTCATTCAAACTTCCCCAATCACAACCCCTCATTTTCTCTACTTAAGGACACATACTCATCCCTAGGTAGCCGGCCCTAACCCCAAGGAGAGCTCTCATCATCACTCTCTCTCCTCACTCCCCTCCCTCTGTTCTCCACCAGATCGAACCTCTTCTCCATCATCTTCTTCTTCCTTCTCTCCTCCTCTTTCACTTGGAAACCCTAAAACTATACACCACCACTACCGCCATCACCATTCCCCCATACCACCTGCCGCAACAGTAGCAACTTCACACCCGCCACTGTTATCATCGACCATCTCCACCTCCTTCCTCTCCTTCATGGCCACAGCCACCACTGTCACCACTTTGACGCTAACACAACTCTACATCACTGTTACCTCGACCACCCCCTCCATCACCATGACCTCCACCTCCCGCTGCAACAGCGACAGCTTTCTCCCATTTTCGACTTCACCCTAACACCACTAGTACACCTTCAACACCACCGCACCACCACCGACGTCGGACCACCGCTATCCTGACACAGCAGCCATGACACCAACGCACTGCCACCACCAGCATCAACAATACCACTTTGGTAACTCCCCTCTCCTCACCCATTCTTCTTCATCTTTTGTTTAACTTGTGGTTAGGTCCATGTATGCATAATGTAGCAACTGTGAAGTGATATGAGGAACATAGATATTTTTGTACTGTCATTAGGTGATTGAAGGTTTTAAGAAACAATGGTGTGTGTTTATTTTTCCATGCTAATAGGAACATCATCGTGTTGTGAGCTAGTTGTGTTGTTGTGTTCACATATATGGGAAAGGTCTAGTGAGAAAAGATGTACGTGTGTGCTTAGCTAGATATTGTGTGCTCATGAAAAATATAAGTGCAGGTACAGTAGAGAAAGAATATGGTGTAGTAAATAAAAAAATGTTGGGTTAAGGAATATGTGAATGGGTAAAAAATAGTGAGCACTTGTGTGTTCAGGCAAATCATATTTTAGCTGGGATTGTGTACTCTAGAGGACTGTGTCTAATGGAAAGAGTAGAGTCTAGAAATAACGATAGATATTTAACCTAACCATATTTCTTAATTATTATTATCAATTTTATAAATAGTATTTATTTACCTATTAATTAATTTCAAACTTTATTCTCCAGGTTCTTTGGACTCTTCGAACTTGGACGTTGGACTATAATCTCATCTTCAGCATCCAGGACCAGGCAAGTGTATCTTGCCATACTGTAACTCAATTCCAGTTTTACTTATTTAATTCATCTATACATTATGTGCATTTTGGATCGAAATTGTTACTTAGCGTCCGGGTCATATTCGGGTGCAGACGTTCGTCGGTAACGTTTAGTATCGATTGTTAGATATTTTTTGATACCTTTATGTACCTACTTTGTTACATCAGAATCCTAGGACACATTCAGACATTGTCATCGTGCCAGACTTCTTGTATCCTGATAGTGTCAGCATGATCGGAACCTGTGATGACTATAGGATCGTGATTGGTGCTAGTTACTTCAGTATGACGATACTGTTTAGATAGAGGTTCAGGCTCAATGAGCTGCGGATGCGTCTCGTTGACCACATTGGAAGGGGAAGACAGTTACTAGACGCTTGGGCTACTTCGCATACACTATATATATATATTTATGTAGAGATCTAGTATCCGGAGTCGTAGTACTTACTTACTGTGTGTCTCTGTGCTTGGAGCTACGGGTATGCACCGTGTGTCTATGTGCCTCGGAGCTATATATATATATATATATATATTTACGTAGAGATCCAGTATCTGGAGTCGTAGTACTTACTTACTGTGTGTCTCTGTGCTTGGATCTACGGGTATGCACCGTATGTTTATGTGCCTCGGAGCTACGGATTTATACTTGGAAAGCCCACGTATCGAACATTGTCTTCAGGTTGTGTCTCACTTAGTTGGTTATTCTAGATTACACCGGCGTATCACATATTTTCTTTTTGTTTACTATGGCATGTTGTTTTTGTACCTTGTTACGTCTCTCTGAGGACCTGGTTTTCTTTCAGGCATAGGCGATGAGGACTACCCGGAGAAGTATGGACCGGATATATATCCAGGAGCAGGACTTGTAGCAGAGGACGAGATCCTTTTCGAGGACTTCACTTGATCACCGGTAGTGACTTTACCTTGGAATCGGTATCATTATCTAGTTAACAGATATCGGTCCTAGTTATCTTATTGCTTCATTTCTTTCAGTACATGTATTAGCGGGTTTGTCCCCGTGTGACTCTATCCGTTTTGTATTTATGATACATTTCCAGACTTATTTTTCTTTTTGCACATTAGTAGACTTATTTTCTCTATGTGTTTCATATTCTTATGTCCGTGGATGAGATTAGTTACATTACTTATGTTTAAATGTTGGGTTATATCATTGTACTTTACAGCCTAGGTGCATTACAACGGGTCCATTAGATTGGGATGCACATCGGAGTGTACCCGCTGGCCAATGCCACGTGGCTCAGTTCCTTATATTTAGAACTGGGACATGACATATATTCAATAAATTTTAGGGTTAAAGTATGTCATAGTCCTTTATATCATCTTTCTGAAACTTCAAACAGATCGTATTTTCATATCCGAAAGTTTCCAGAATCGCTAAAACACCGAAACACATTCATTTTTTAGACATCTGGCACTCAAACAGTTTTACAAAAAAATTCAGAATAAATTTGGCCTATTAATTTATATATTTGGAAATCTAACTTCGATATGGTTCTTTTAAAAAAAAGGAGATTAATCGGAGTCCTAAATTAGGAGTTGTGGCATTTCTAAGTTGTTATGACTGCTAAAAATGAGGCTGAATACTATGACAAATTTGGGCTGTTTTGGACCAAAAAAAACACATGTATACACCAAATCTACCTATAATATCATGGTGCATCATAATACGGACTCTACGTGTCCAATTTTAGACACAAGAACACATTCACACCATCAAATAAATATCAATAGTACTCATTAGGATACAATACACACACTCAATGGACACAATTGAGATTTTCTTCAAATTGAGCCCCAAAATTATGATACCAACTTAGATCTACCAAATTGAGGGCTCATGGTGCCTAGATCTACCATTGAAAAGTTAAATCTAACCATATGAAGGTTCCTACATGACCAATGAGTGTTCCTAACCATGAATTTGATAAAATTGAGAGAATTACCTAGTATTTTGGTAGTCTCTTTGAAGAATTCTGAATTTGGACAGAAGAGATAAGTCAGACACAATCTTCTAGCAAACTCATCTCCTATGGATTTTCTTATGCTCTCCAATTCTCTAGGCCTTCATAATGGTGAGAATGAGTGGAATTGGAAGTGGACTAGGTAAAATTGGTAGGAAATTGGGTTAGCTTGGAAAAGAATAAGCTTTAAAAAAAATTAGGCTAATGAGTGAAATAAAATGAATGGATGAGCCATAAATTAAACTTATCTCTTATATTAAGGTTTGGTCATGCCAAAATATCAAATTTGTCCCTCTCTATTTGTCATGAATGAAATCTAATTAACTAAAGGAAGGAATCTCTATAACTAAGAGGAATATTCTCTTCATGACAACTAAACTTAATTAATTCCAATTACTAAAGTCATAACAAACAATAATTAGCACTAACTAACACTTGCAAATTCTAATTTGGCTAGCCACTAACTAACACTAATATAATTCTAGGCAATCACTAATATAAAATAATATATAAAAATTTAACAACATGCAAAATTACCAAAATACCTCTATGGTGGAAAGTGGTAGTTGCACATACTAATAAAAAAGATGAATGCACATAGCTAATAGAATAATCCTGCCTTATCATGTGTATAGAATATGGAAACTCTGTCCTACTAGTGCGTAACTTAGTGAATTGATCCAAATAGAGTTGTTTCATATGTTATGCTACGAAGTATATCTCGTTTACAATATTGATGTACTGTATCGCACGGAATGTAACACAGAGTTAGAGTAGAGTCACATTGCATACATAGACAAGGAAGGATATCAAATAGTCATTTCGAGTCAGGAGAAGAAAAGAAAAGAAAGTACTCAGAATTTTCATATGACCAAGGTAGTCTCCAATCAGGGAGCTGCGCAGAGAAGAAAGAACCGAGCTGAAGTCCTCGAATAAGAGATACCAAGCATGAAGTTCTCGCCTGAGTCAGAGACACGCTTGAGACACTTGAAGTTTTCATATATGTTCTTCATTCATAATGTATATACTTGATTCTAAATGCTGCGCTTGATCAGGGAAGGCTGAATGATAAGAAAGGGTAAGACGAACTCAGTTATTTACTGCATGACACGAAAATCCTTTATATTTCTATGCCATGAAACTGATCCTTAGGAAAGACTAGAAAGATAACATAAATAGTCGGTGCACATAACTAATGAACGTGTTTGTTTTGTGGCGTGGACGAGAGGCCTCCCCACCGGTGCATTCAATGTACTAACATCCACCCAGATTGCATGTATGGTGCAAGGAGTAACTCGAACGGTTTTGGGATCGCTTGATGCATCGAGGCACCTTGGCGTCTTAGAGCGTGGCGTACAGACCTGAAGCTCACATATACGGGACGTAATGTGTGGGTCATCATCATCCAGAGTGTTTGATTCAAGTTGTAAGCCTAAGGGCATATTCATTGTAATGAGAGAGAGCTTGAGCGACTTGTAATCTTGGCCTAGCTCCGCTTGTAATATATCTCCATTATCAATAAAAAGCTTGTTTTTGTATACTTGTGTTTCTTCTTATTTTTGCTGCATTGGAGACTATCTGTGTGACGTTGTGGATTAACAATTACAGTCGTTTCATGTTCTAAGCTCGCGTGGCATCATGTCTAAGCAAGGACGTTCGGTCCTGTGGGACCAGGACGTGACATAGAGTGCTGAGAAAAATCATTTGCATCAAATGTCATATGGTCCGTTGCTCCGGAATCCAGTATCCAAGCATTGCAATCAGCCTCCCGAGAAGAACCAAGTAGAGCATATAATTAGGTTAGAGCTGGAACCCTCGGCTGGAATAAAGGAAATATATGATTCTGTTACAGCCATCGCAGCCTTGCCCGTGTTATCTTTATGTCCACCTCCATCGCGGCACTTTCGAGCCTGGAGTTTATGCCACCAATCGAAATACCCGTGAAGTTTGAAGCAGGTCTCACGAGTATGCTTTGCACCCCCATAGTGAGAGCATTTAGTGTTATCAAAATTGGCACGGGATTTATAGTTGGAACCAGATTTGCCACCATGCAATAAAAGAGATCCAGAGGAGATTTGAGACTGTGAGCCTTGCTTTAGACCCTTGGACGCCAGACCCGCTCCTAGTGAATCATCGGGGTTACTCATTGTCATCACTGCTTGATGAAGAGCTTCCCTTCGGACGTGTTCGTAGGCTTGCTCCAAGTACCGTTGGAAATGACTTTATCTGCAGGACATCGCTCCTGCTATGGTCCAAGCGATCATCGAGACCATCCAAGAATACATAGACCTGCTCTTATTGAAGGAGTGTATTGTAGTGTTGAATATCGGTTGGGCATTCTATCATATTTAGGCGACGGAAGTCGATTTCACGCCAGAGGCCTTGGAGATCATTGTAGAATTTTTCTAGAGAGCCGACAGCCTGTTTAAGGCAGGTCACGCGTCGCCGAAGGTCATACACCTGGGAGGTGTCGATGCCATCAAAGTATGTAGTAGCAATTATATCCCACACCAACTTGGCTATTGGGAAGCGAATGAAGTTAATGATAAGAGAGTATTCCATGTAATTAATCAACCAACATTTAACAATAACATTGTCAGTGCGCCGTTGTCGAAAGCCTGGATCTGTTTTAGGAGGTTGAGGTAGGTCGTCATTTATGTATCCCAGTTTGTCTTTACCCGATATATACATCTCGACCACCTGGGACCAAAGAGCATAGTTGGTACCATCCAACTTGATGTCGATCGGTGCAGTAGTGATTTCAAGGGTCTGGGTGGGGGCTAAAGTTTTGTTGAAAACTTCAGTCATTTCGTGGTCAACTCGGCTAGGATGGAAGAAGATGATAAGTCATTGGCAGATGAGTCTGTATCATCCATGGAGGGGAGATTGGAAAATGGTTAGGAAAGTGAAAAGAGGATCGGTGGCTCTTATACCATGACAAAAAGTATAGAAAATTTTTTCTTACTCAAATTACCTATTTACAAGAATCAATAGGTATATATAGGGAGAAGAAACTCCGTATGGTTATACATGTGTGCATAGCTAGCATAATTAATCACATTGATTACACATAATGGAGGATAACTCATGCCATCATGAAAGGGAGGATAGCTCACGTCATAATGGCGATCAACTCATGCCAACATAAAAAACCTTTTATCTTAATATCAATTCAGCTAATAAACGAGAGAGAACTGTAGGTGTCAAATATAGAAAGGAGCTAGGATCATGAGCTCGTGAACAAGCCTATTGAGTGCTTGGTTTGGTTAGTCTTTTTTGACTCGAATGTGACTCTATTCAGGACATACCTAGATGGTATATAATTTTTATTTTTTTAGATTCTTATATGAGATAACTTTTATAAATAAGGAAGAAAATACTTCTATAGATAAGGATGGTCAAAATCTTTCTCGTAGACTAAAATAACTATGTCAAGCCAAAGACTCGAGATCGAATAGCTTAGAAGCTTCTCGCAAGCAGCTCGACTAGCTTGAACATCTTCTTACTTACAAGTTCATACTGTAGCACTAACCCATCTCGATAAGAACCAACCAAAAACAAGTCAAGCTAAAAATACAAAGCTTGACTCCAGTCGACTCAGCTAGATTGGTTGTAGTCCTATATTTCGCTAACCATCAGGATCCCATTTCCATTTGACATGTCCCAGATTACATAAAACAAGGGAAAGTAGTTAGGGTTCTCCAAGTTTTTTAAAGTTTTTTTTAATTTATAACATTTTTGGAGGCCTTCCATGTACCATATCGTGTCACCCCATAATGTGTGTCATGTCATTTAAGTTGGATTTCAAATTACCTATAAACAAGACCTATTGAAGATACGAAACAAATTTAAATAACAATATTTAAGTTCAACTTTTATCAAAATCTAAATTTCATATTTTACTTTTTTGGGGTATGCTATTTACGAATTTAATATTATCAAGAATTTAAAATTTTAGATTCTAAAATATTAGCTTATCCAAAGTCATATATATATATATATATATATATATATATATATATATATATATATATATATATATATATATAGTCTGCCTCCTCCCTCTTCTTAAGTTAAGAAAAAGAATAGTGCTGCTTGATTGAACGAACATTGTAAGAACCACCACAGGTTAAGCCTACGGTCCCGCCGTGACTCATTTTGTACAGGGTGTTTTCATGAGATACCTCCTTCAATTAATGAAACCATTATAACTCTTATACCAGATCATCCAGAGTAAATTTTGTCTTTCGTCCTATCTCCTTGTGCAATGTCCCAGGAGATGAAAGACGTTAGGATCAGTCAGCCCTATTCGTATATAGAATTTCATATCTTAGACTCTGCCTAACCGCTATTCTACGATCTGGAGTTTTGCCCTATTGCCGATTGAGAGCCAGCCCAGAGTTCGATTAAGAATTACGAGTTGCTTGTTCGGGTAGTTAACCGGTATAATCTAGTTCTCTCAAAAGAGTGAATCGAGTGATTCCGAGGGCTAGCTGTCTTTGTTGGAGGAGTTCACAACTCTTGTTTTCTTCAAGCAGGTATCCGATGTTAGTTCAAATATGAGCTCTTCTTACCCCAAAAGACGCGTAGCCAAGTCTTTATTAAACAAAAAAGAGTTAAAGAAACTCTCAAGCAATTGGAATAGGGAGGTTTTTTATAACGTTTTAACCAAGGGCGCTCCGTGCAATGGGAAGACATTATTACTCAGCTGCACGCTGGCCATTGCTTTTACCTTTCCAATTTGACTGTTGAACAGGTCTGGACTGTCGAAGCGATGGGACTGGTGTGGCTGCTGATTTGATGTTGTTGGGATGAAGGAGATTGATTTTTTTGCCCTAATTGGAGTGTAGCACAGGAGTCTTGTTGTGGAGGTGGTGGACTCTGCACTTGAGATTGCTTGAGGGAGATATTGGAAGGATATTGCATCAATAATATTACATCAAGCAATCTCAACCACATACTTTTTGAAACGTGTGGTTATAAATCATCGAATAAAATTGTTGTTACGTCGGCATATTTTATAATAACCACACATTTTAAAAAAAATATGTGACTAAAATTATTTGATACAAATATATATATATATATATATATATATATATAGATGAGAACAATTTTATTCGATGATTTATAACCACACGTTTCTACTATTTAGCTTTCCAACTATATATATATATATATATATATACTATTTTTCGAGTTTATGCAACATAGATGAGAAGCTTTAACGGTCAAGAAGCAAGATTACATACATATGCAACTATATATGATAGACTATATACAAAGACCCAATATGCAAAAGGAAGTACTGTAGGAAAATATCAGAAATAATAATTGGAAAGCTAAATAGTAGAAAAGATCTTCACAATTTCAGGAATCAAATCCCCACTCTTATATATTTCCAAAAAAATCATGATAACAACTGTTGAATCTTGTTTAAGTTATCTAATCTTAACCGTTGATTTAAACTATTCAAATAAATGGTTAAGATTAGATGACCTAAACAAGATCCAACGGTTGTGACCTTGGAGATGCTTTGGGAATGCAAAAATACGTGGATTCCGATTCATCGTTATATATATACTAGTAAATGCACACGTGTTGTACGTAGAATAAAATTTTCTACTATTATTATAAAATAGTTTAAATATTAAATATATTTTAATTATAATTTATTATGGATATATTTTTACTCTTTATGAAAAGTCTTGAAAAGACTAGCCGTCTAAGCTGTACATATATCCTCACGTAATTAAAAATTAAATAAATTTTAACTGATTGTTTAACTACATAATATTATATAACTATAATCAAACATCTCTTCTATCTCATGTGGTTAAGGTGAGAGGCATTCTTTTTTGTTGGTCCCCATGACGTTATTTATAACAAATTAATTTTTTTCCAACAATTTTTTTTACGTAATATTTTTTTTTAAATAAATGGTTGAGTATTTGTAAACTGCTTAGACGGCTCACTTTTGAGCCATCAATGGTCTAAGGTCTAGTTTGAATTGTAGTTACATTCTATATTAATGTTATTTATCCCTCAAAATTATTCCTCCAAACTATCCATCATTATGTGGCAACTGATGTGACATGTTAAATAGCATTATATGACATCTAATATAGCAGATGACATGTCAAATTTTAATAAAAAAATTTAATCACACCAAAAAAATAATATTAGTATTAATGTTAATATTAATTTTAAAATTTATCATGTCAGCTGCTACATAATGAGAAATAATTTTGAGAAAATGAATAACATTATTCTTTCACTATATTTGTTTAAACATCCATTTTTAAGTTGTTCGTTGGGATAAAACGTTTCAAAAATATCTTTTTTAGTCCAGAAATGAATGTCAAGTTTGAGAAAACATCAAATTGAAGTAAAAAATATTTGGCTACTCCCAGGGCTGGTCCTAGAATTCTCAGAGCCTAGGATATGATTTGAAAGTGGGGTCTCTTAAACAGATTCATGGAAAACACATGGTTTTTCTAAACGGATTTTGTGGATTTTTTTTTCTCGGATACCAATTTTATCTATTATTTAACAACTAAAATATTCTCAAAACTGTTAAACAAGACAAATAAAAACACGATCATTTAGAGACAAACGAAAAAATTTAACACTTTGAATAATAAAAAATATTTGAAAATAATAATAAGTTAGTTGGCCTTGATCTATTGTTTGAATCATATTATTGTCATTTTGGTTACTAAATTTTACTATATATATTAAGTATATGTCATCTTTAGATCGCATTCCTACTAAAGTTATTACAACGGTATACTACTTAAGTGAGTTAGAACATTTTTGGATCTTCCTATTGCAAGGACTTGCTGAACTAAGTAAATAACATTGGGATGATCCAGCTACTCCATCCTCCTTTTGGCATAATGCAATCTAAACTGGGCCTAAAACTCCACCTATAATTGAAAATGACTGTCTATTCCCCTAATAAACCAATTTCGTATCCATGATATAAAGCCACTAACACGTCCATTTCACACTGTATGAAATAAAAACCACCATCAGAAAAACAGAAAAAAGAAGAAGGAACCGCTTTAATTTCAAACATGTATGATTGCACAAATAATTCTCAACATCAAGCAATTAAATCCTGCTTTCAAGTATTCCAAACAATAAAAACATCCACTGTGTGAGAGGTTTTAAGTGCTATATTTAAAATTTAGTCAAATTTTGTAGTATTCGAATGTTGCAATGAACACTTGTGCATTCTTAAAAAATGTTAGAAAGTTACGAGACATTTCATATTTGAAGCATGTCCTATCTCCTCTACATTAATTGTTGGATCCACAAAAAGTAACCAAATATGAAAAAAAAAAAAAAATTCTTACCAAATTGTGAAAAAAATATATATATAAAAGAAAAAAAAATTTTAATTTGAAATATTTATTTAAAGTGTATCATTATGTACCAATATTATAAAAATACTCCAAAATTAATAATTTATAAAAAAATAATTATAATTTAAAGTAGGTATTTGCAATGGAATGTTCCACCGTGAATGCACTAACATTCCTTGTTTGGATTTGTTTATCCAAAAGGATATGCCCACACTCTGTTTCCAGTAATTTATCAAGTTTCTTTATTTGGGGGAAAAAATAAAAAACATTTCTTGTTTGTTCGAAGGAGACCCATACATACTAGCTGCTGCTAAGTTTTGCTTAACCTAAACTTAATCTTGACCCTGAAGTAACTTGGACTCAACAGTTTCCCCTTCCCTCCCGCCATCCTCACCAAACCCTCGTTCCCACACCACTCAACGTATGAACCATCACAAAAGTAAAGTAAACCCCCAGCTTTCGACTCCCCGCCACCACTACAAATCCCAACACCAAGCAGTCAACCGCACGTACAGTACCATATCGATCGTCATCGATCGATCTTCTTCTTCTCCTTCTCCTCCCATGGAGCCACCACCGGCAGCCGAGCCCGACTCCCAGCTGACCGAGCGCATCATCCGCGCCCTCAGCCACCGCCTCGCCCTCCTCCACCGCTCCGACCCGGGCTTCTACGTCCTCGGCGCCACGGGCAACGTCTACACCGTGACGATGTCCGCCTCGGGCAACGCGTGCACGTGCCCCGACCGCTCCGTCCCGTGCAAGCACGTCCTCTTCGTCCTCCTCCGCGTGCTCGGCGTCCCCCTCGACGACCCCTGCCTCCTGCGCCTCCGCGGCAGGCCGCGGCCCTGCCAGGTCTCGCGGCTGCTCGCCCTGCCCACCGCGCCCGACGCGCTCGCGGGGGCGCGGGCGAGGGAGAGGTTCCACCAGCTGTTCGCCGCGAGGGCGGGCTGCGCCGCTGCCGGCGCCGCCGAGGAAGAAGGCCGCGGGAAGAGGGTCGAGGAAGGGGAGTTGTGTCCGGTGTGCTTGGAGGAGCTGGCCGTGAGTAATGACGTTGTTACGTGCGGGGCTTGTGGGAACTCCTTGCATGGGGAGTGCTTTGTGAGGTGGAAGAGGAGCAGGGGAAGGAGAGCGGCTACCTGCGTGGTGTGCAGAGCCAAGTGGAGGGAGAGGAGGGATCAGGTGGACAAGTATGTCAACTTGGCCGCTTATATGGGCGAGGAAGGGGAGAGTGGAGGATGGGGGTCGTGCCAAACATAAATTGTTTAAGTTGTATCAATGTGCTAGCTCGATCTGCAGCTTATTACAAAAGCTGTCATTCTATATTCATATAGATGCATGTATAAAATAATATATATAATAATAAATTTAGAATAATTAAAAATTTTGTTTTTTAGTATTTCTAGATAATTTTAATTAATAGAAATTAGAATAATTAAAACAATTAATATTTTTTTAATAATAATCTATAAAATAAATATTTCATGGCATTACTCTGAACTAAATAATAATAATATTATTATTATTTCACACATGCATAAATACTAGTATTTATAATATTTGAAATCCAATAATTCATTAACGTTTCTATCGAAATTGGAAATACTACGGTTAAACCAGACAACACAATATCCTCTTACAAAGACAATGCGTGATCTTTAACGTAGTTGAACAGAAGAAGATAATTCAGACAACAGATTCTAAAAATGAGGATAAATTTTTTTATTATTTGCTGTTGCTTATTATTTTGGTGGGTGTATTATATTATGCAATGCAAGTATGCAACTATGAGACATGTATCATTATTGGTATGGTATATTATACTTTGTGTATAATATAGGCGCTTATTATGATTATAGGTATATATCCCTCTTAGTTTTGAAATGAGCTCTATATACATACACATGTACACTTACAGAAGTTTGGTTTAGTGGACACTTTGCTTTTTTTTAAAATTTAAAATTAGCTTTGATTAATTTTTACAAAAACTACAACTCATCATGTTATAGGGGATCTCGTTATTTTCTACAATCAGTTTTTCTAGTGATAGGAGTGACAAAATTTTGATAATTCTGGACTATTAAACACTGTCAAAATTTTAATAGTCTTAGATATGTACATAACTGCTAAATTTTTTTATAATACTCACACAGAAGTGATAAATTTCTTATAGTTCAGATCTACATCTCTACTCTCATAATGAGGTTGAAAAACGGCTAAATTGTAAATCCTCACGTAAATAACAATTAAAAAATCAAAAATTCTTCTAACTAATCGCATATTTTTTCTCACGTAGAAACATCTTAAAATTATTATAATTACCTGAACATATATCTAAATTCATCTAAACAAATATATAACAAATCCAAATAAAAAATATATTCAATATTCAAATTATATTAAAAAATATATATCTAAACATATATCAAAAGTTCTACAAACATATATATATAACAAATTTTAATTTAAATATATTCAAATTATATTTAAACTATTTTAATATAATTTAAATTTATCGTTTTTAATAATATAAGAAAAAATTATATCTATTTTTTAATAAACATATATATAACAAATCTTAATTCATAAATATTGTCACGTCCCAGTCCCAAAGTATACGGGACCAGGCCACTTGGCATTGGCCAGCTGACACGTCTCCGAGGATATCCCACTTTAATGGATCCTGGCGAAGCGTGCTACGTTGTCCTAAAACTAACAAGCCTAATACTATCATACAACATGCGGTGTCTAATCTCACCCACAATACAACAAGAAATACTGAAATAAATATTGGGAAGTAAGTGCAGAGTCTGAAATGTCATAGTACAAACCAGATATGTCCGATGGGAACAAACCCACTACAAATGATGAATAAGAGTACTGAAGACAAAATAAAGAGAGTATGACTAGAGCATCAGCTATCTAGATATGGAGGCTCCAGTCCTAGGCGGAAGGCCTACCAGGTAATCAAGGAAACTCTGACGGAAGCACCTCTAGCTCCTCCTCGAGAGCGTACCTCGTCTCCAATCTAGGTCCGTACACAGTAGGATAATACGCCTCATCCAAATCTGGAAGGGAACCAGGTCCTCAGAGGGACATAACAAGATACAAAAATACATGCCATATATAATACTGAATAAAATAAAAGGGGGTGTGCTAACCATCTAAGTGAATGCAATGTGAGGACAACCTTGGTACGTATGGGTAGGTGTAGGCATAACGTCCACACTCCGAAGAGCATGGTATCTGTCCATGTAACGTCCATCATTCCGAAGAATGAGGTATCTACAATGTATATACGTCTGTATCGCTCCGAAGAATGTGGTATCTGAATAAAGGATGTCATCGGATCCGTGGCTCCTCTGGATACTACGGAGTCCAATGTGTGTATCCCATACGCCTATCAATTGTCCTCCCCGCCCAATGCGGATACACAAGTCGAATACACGACGTTAATATCCCGTAACTATATGCCAAGTCTCATTTAACTAGATTATCCTAAATTACGTGCTAAACCGTGATGCATGTCGTACGCACCGATAGCTAGTCGGGTACACGGACCCGCATCCCAACATGAATTTGTCATCGTGATGTGTGTACAAGTGTCACGGTCTAGGAAGATATCAGAATATCCTCGCAATAGTAGGTGAGTCTGCTAGCAACTAGGTCAAGTACACTACTCATCGATGCATTTGTCGACTGCACCCGAGTCAATCTCGGACGCGCACAGTTATATGTATATGTCACGCCCCAGACCCAAAAATACGTAGGACTGGGACACGTAAGCATGCCAGCCGCATGGATATGGCAACTCCAATATATGGAAACCAAATCCACACGTACGCTGTAATATGAATATCAAATCCACAAGTGGTATAACTGTAATACAAGTCATAGGGTAAAATCTAAATCTCATCCACCAAAATCATATAGAAATAAATAAACAGTATCGATGAAACTAGATCTCAATAAGAAGTATCTAGGATGATAGTTGGATGGAAACAAATCCACTACCAACTCGAATAGGAAAGGTAAATACAATATAAGTACAACACAATCAAACCTAATATAAGTATACCAGCTATCGATCACGGCTCGAAGAGAAGACATCCACTAAGCATATACAACCATCCAAATCTGCGCTCCTGCAAATACTCAAGAACAGATACACCTGGCAGCGAACCAGGTCCTCAGAGGGACGTAACAAGATACAGAAAATACGAGCCAACTTGAATACAGTAAACATGCATATAATTTGAAAATAAATAAGTACGCTGTACAAGACAATCTATATGAATGCAAATGAGGACAACTTTTCGACGTATGGGCAAGGGTAGTCTACTCGATCTAAGCCTCACAACTCACACACCCGTCTAGAACATCAGAAATCGACATACCTCTGGGGTAGCGACCAGCGCGACTCTACAGAAATCGACATACCTCTGGGATAGCGACCAGCGCGACACACGCCCGTAGTGCGAACTATATACTACGGTTTACCAGAGTGGTTAAAAGTCCATACGCCTAATGATTGTCCTCCCATGATACTAGGTGCCATGTGTGTGTCAACATATCTAATACATAATAATGACTGAAGAAAAACTACACATGCAAGAACTATACAGAAATGAAATAAATAAAAAGAAATATAAATAGCATGCAAAGTGCTGTAAACAATTTGGCAAGGTATCTTGCCTGGGGTCCTGCTGCTGGTATGAATCAGAGTCCAAGTCACAGTCCAAATAGCATATGTATTACAAATTTATCACGTCAAAAGATAATTTATTTTAATTTATTTAATTCTGGAATAATTACTCTAAAATCCTATTTTAATCTTATTATTCTGATTTTTATGTTAATTCCTAAATTTTGTCCAAAGAAACTGAATTTTATCAACTCGAGACTCATGGCACGCAAATCGCGGCGATCTGTTGACCGAAAAGTCAACCGACACAAACTCAATTTTCATGCATGATTTCCTGTAGATTTCAGCGTCAAAAACATGCTGGAATTTACGGCTCGTCCGAATTCAAATTCTTTTGGGAATTATGGCACATACAAATTTTGTATTGTGCACCGATGGTTAAATTCTAACCTAGAAGTTCTACAGAATTAACAGTATATAAATACTTCGAATTAAATTCTGGAAAAAATATATGTCGATGATCTCGACATTAGATTTCCGAAACTTTAAACGATTCATGATTCTGATTCCGGGTTCTCCCGAAATTACGAAAACATCGAAATACGTCTATTTTTGGACATGCTATGCTCTACGAATTTTCCAGAATTTAATACTAATAATTTAGAAAAACAATTTATATAATCAAAAATCTAACCTCATTATCGTTCTAACTAAAAAAAACTAGGCCTCGTTTGGAGTCTGGAGCTATACACAATGGCTTCTGGAAGATGAAGGAACCCTAGATGACAATTCTCCAAAAATCGGCTGAAGAAAAACCCTAAAAATTAATATCTAAACTATTATATATATATATAGGAGAGAGAAAGTGCAGCCGCGGCTCACAGCGCGCCACGTGGCAGCCATCCGTGCAGTCCTGCCCAGATCGAACGGTCGCAGTTCGATGCGGCTCGGCTCAGCTGAGTCCGAGTCGAACTCGGTCTCGGCTCGGCTCGAGGTCGGCTCGGCTCGGCTCGCACCCACTCAGCGGTCACTGACAGGCGGGTCCGACACTGTTCACTGCTAGAGGCTGACAGGTGGGCCCCCTGTTTGCTGACTGGACAGAATTAATTACTTTTTGGGTTTTCTTTTTCAGAAATTAATTTTTAATTCAGTTTTTCATAATTAACTCGAAATAAATGCTAAAAATAATCATAAAATTCCCAAAAAATTGTAGAAAATATATTTTATTATTTAGAACCTAAAATAAAATTTTGGGATATTTTTAATTAAGTTTGAACATACAATAAATTATTTAAAGTCCTCAAAAATTAGTGTTACTAGTTTTTAATTAACTAAAAATTATGAAAAAATCCCAATAATCTAAAATAGCCTAAAAATAATTCTAAATAAATATTTATATAAGTAAATATACTAAAAAAATTAATTTCTAATTAACTAAGATAATACTCTAAATAAATTCAACATCTATAATAAATATAATAATATAAAATATACACAAATACCTATTTTGGGTGAGGGAGTTTACAATCTACCCAACTTAAAACAATTTCGTCCTTGAAATTAAAATAAGGCATAATTTGTTAAATCCTTCACATTCGTACATAAGGTACGTCAATCGCAATCTCTTCCAAAAATTTAAATAACAAAATCTATTCAAATCTATCGCGATCACTTCAAAATTAAGATAACCACTGTTTAAATCAAAATTTAACCTGTCGTAATCTCTTCTCGATTTTTAAATAATCAACATCCAAATCTAACTCAAGTCTATATGACATCCCACATCAAAATTTATATCATAATTTCCAACAATCATAATCTTCTCTAGACTTTGAACAATAAACAATTCTAATCAAATCTTATTCCTATTCTTAACTTAAGAATTTTGTACTATTCAAATATTTAAACTCAATTTACATCCTCAATATTTCAAATAGGTGACCCAACAATCAAAATTAAACTTTTAATTCAAATCATCAAATTGTAAAATTTAAATCTAATTAACCAATTGTTCAAGTCTAAAATTCTATATTTATCCTCAAAATTTAAATCGATGATTCATCCTTCAATATTCAAAATTTAAATCATGTGCTCAAAGTATAAATATTTGGTCCGCAATATCAAGATTTTAAAATTCGTTAAATCCTCATTATCTTAATCCTTCTTTTAAAATTTCTCAAAATTAAAATGACTTGAATCTCCCAATCTAATCTTACTTGATCACAATCTAAAAGAAATTCCTCTCAAGTTGACAATGCACTGCTACCCAACTTAGAATTTATCCATCTATCACAGAAGGCTATATACTTTAAGAAAAATATTCCTTAATTTATTTACTCATGTCATTCAATCCTCAAAACTTCAACGCCGATTATATCATATATGATATGTCCTTAATTACAAAAGAATAATCCTCAAGTATGTGATCGGCCTACGGGGTATATCTAGTACTCTCTGTGTATTAAACTTATACCAAGCACGAGGTTTCGTCTTTCCGAAATAAGGGAAGACGGAGATCAATAATAAAGAGTTCAAGGGCGAGGTAATAAAATAGAAGTATCGGGATCAAGGCGTTTAAAGAATTCAAATAGGAATTGTCAAAGCAGTTGTGGATTGAAGTCCTATTTTGGTAATGCCTATCCACATGCTCGCATCGGTACAGTTATATAACGGATACAATATGCTTAGACATATCTAGAGGGCAAGTACAGGTGTCTACTAGTCAACTATATATCTCAATCCACGTAAAGTATTATTGCGAAGGGCGAATCAAGCGCACTATGGTTGATCAGACCGTAATACACTGATTCTGAATTGTATTATTGTGGGCCTCCCCAATAATATATATGTCATGAACAAGCTCGATAAAGAATAAGCTTGCAAAAATTAGGCTATAATAGCAGCATAAGTCAAGGTAGTACAGCAAATATAAGTACGCTAGATGATGATGAAAGGAGGTACAATTTAATTCAAGTTCACAAAAATAAAAACAACTAAACAACAATAATAAAAGACTCTACAATCCCTACAGTTATCATACAACCTCCTTGTCTAAGTCGCTAGTCGACCAAATAGGGGCAAGGACCTCTAAATTCTATCATCTGAATAAACATTGTCGTCTTTTGCTGGAATGCAATTAATGTTGTTCAATCACACTCCATTAATAGGTCAAAAGACCATGTGATACTAGGTGTCAAATATTATGGTAAAACTTCTAACTAACTCTAGTAGTGTCTATACTACTCTCAAGTCTTCTTAATACATCAAGGGGTAATGGTATACCAATATAAAGATAAGAAATTCTAGGGTTCACTAGATATTCTAAACTTAGTGGTGTGTCTATATTCTCGTTGTATTCTTAATAGGTGTGCTACTCTAATTATCATCTAACAACAGGAACTTCTATATTATAGGAGAAGGCTATACTTAAAGAACTATTAGGGAAGTACATATATCGAGCAGGATGCGGCTATTCAAATAGAACAGATTGGAAGGAAGGATGAGTCATAGTCAAATATGGATGAGATCCTATACTCTATTCCTAGGTGCAGGCTTGCTTGGTACAGTAACGTAACCGAGACAATATACTCTCGACCTGCATGGGCCACCACAAAAATATGTCACGTCCCAGTCCCAAAAATACGTAGGACTAGGACACGTAAGCATGCCAGCCGCATGGATATGGCAACTCCAATATATGGAAACCAAATCCACACGTACGCTGTAATATGAATATCAAATCCACAAGTGGTATAACTGTAATACAAGTCACAGGATAAAATCTAAATCTCATCCACCAAAATTATATAGAAATAAATAAACAGTATCGATGAAACTAGATCTCAATAAGAAGTATCTAGGATGATAGTTGGATGGAAACAAATCCACTACCAACTCGAATAGGAAAGGTAAATACAATATAAGTACAACACAATCAAACCCAATATAAGTATACCAGCTATCGATCACGGCTCGAAGAGAAGACATCCACTAAGCATATACAACCATCCAAATCTGCGCTCCTGCAAATACTCAAGAACAGATACACCTGGCAGTGGACCAGGTCCTCAGAGGGACGTAACAAGATACAGAAAATATGAGCCAACTTGAATACAGTAAACATGCATATAATTTGAAAATAAATAAGTACGCTGTACAAGACAATCTATATGAATGCAAATGAGGACAAATTTTGACGTATGGACAAGGGTAGTCTACTCGATCTAAGCCTCACAACTCACACACCTGTCTAGAACATCAGAAATCGGTATACCTCTGGGGTAGCGACCAGCGTGACTCTACAGAAATCGACATACCTCTGGGGTAGCGACCAGTGCGACACACGCCCGTAGTGCGAACTATATACTACGGTTTACCAGAGTGGTTAAAAGTCCATACGCCTAATGATTGTCCTCCCATGATACTAGGTACCATGTGTGTGTCAACATATCTAATACATAGTAATGACTGGAGAAAAACTACACATGCAAGAACTATACAGAAATAAAATAAATAAAAAGAAATATAAATAGCATGCAAAGTACTGTAAACAATGTGGCAAGGTATCTTGCCTGGGGTCCTGCTGCTGGTATGAATCAGAGCCAAGTTGTAAACCCCCTGATTTTTTTCAAAATTTTAAAAACTGGATTTTTCATAATTTTCTGGAATTTTCTGGGATTTTTCTGTAATTTAAAAACAGGGTTTTCATTATTAAATAATTTTTAAATGATAATAAATAATATTAAAATATTATGGAAATAATATTTTTGGGTGTAAAATGAAAAACTGGACTTAGGGTAATTTTTCTGGAATTTATCGGACCCCGGACCTATTTTTAAATTACCAAAGAGTATTTATTTAAATGATTTATTTATTTATTAATTATTTACTATTATTTATACAATTATTATTATTTTTTTAAATTACCAAGGCCCACTGGACCCAGGCCCATTGGGCTCGACCCAGCCCGCCCGCCTACCGGGTCGGGTCGGGTCTGCCCGCCGTCCGACCCGCACCCGACCCAGACCCGGCCCCCTCTCTCTCCCACGTCGTCTCCCCTCCCCGCGTCGTGCGCCGCCTCAGCCGCGCCCTCCGCCCGCTCCGGCCGGCCCTCACCCCCACGTCCACCGCCACCTCTCCGCCCATCTCGGCCCCCAGCCCCCTCGCCCAGCCTATAAAACCCCCACCTCCACAGTCCCCTCCGACTACCCCCTTGCCTCCGGCAGCCCCTCGCAGCGCCGCCTCCACCGTCGACGATCCACGCCGCCACGCCCAGCGCCGCCGCCCTCTTCCTCCCCTCCTCTTTTTCTTCCCCGGCTGCCCTCCGCCGGCAGCAGCAACGAGCAGCACCAGTAGCAGCAGCCAGCGCCGCCCTGCGCCGCCAACGCCGCCTCCCAGCGCGCCGCCGCGCTGCCCCGGCCCCTCCGCAGCAGCCCCAGCCGCCCACGCCGCCGTCTCCGCCGCCCTCGCCGGAATCCCCAAAGCCGAGCCCTAACCCTAATTCGGATCCCTGTGTCCGACACGAGTCGGACACGTGTCGGACACGACTCGATCCTGTTTTTCCGGTCCCCTTCAGGTGCGTGTAACTTTCGCCTCGTAGCTATGTTTTCGATTCCGCAAATTGTGTTGCGAAGCCTGTATGACCCTCTCGGTGTTCGGACAAACCCTTCGGGGCATCGCGTCCTGTGGTGATCGCACATCGCGATCCAAAAACAGGAAAAACTAGACCCTGTTTCACCCCGGAACTGAGTACGCCCCGCCAAACGGCACGACTTGGTCGCGCACGGTCCTCACAGATACGTGCGCGTCGTCGATACGGACGTGCGGAATTTCGCAGAAGTCAATTCGGGTGTGCGTGCACACCGGGATCAACGCGTATCCGCGGACATCGCCCCGTATCCGACTTTTCTGCAATTCGCCCAAACTTTGTGTACAAGCTCTGTGTCGGGGAGCCGGTAGCAGCTATACTATGAATTTTACTATGTGTTTACTATGAATTATATATATAATCAGCATGTAGCCTGTGTGTCTCTCCCCACCCAATGTAATCATACATATCATGTCCACGATGTCTCATGTCCACGTCACGTACGATCATATCTAATGCAGTAAGTCATACTATGTCTATGATCATAATGTCTAGGAATGTAATGTCTAAGTCATAAATCCTGGAACCTACACAGAATCACCTTGAATATTTCAGGAAGATCCTGTCTCATGTTCTGTGTCAGGTGTCCTGGGTAATAAGTACTTGATAGGGCAAATACAAGAATATAAATGTCACGATATCCATCTCTAAATGACATTGCCCAACCCCGCGTACGGTGTTGGCACCCGACTATGATCGGACGCTAAGCAAGTCACACGGCCCTAGGGTTGAGCATGTACAACAGATATAATTAAGTCCAAGTACTATGTAATAAAGACGGCAAGTTGGCAAGGTACACTTGCCTGGGTTTTCAGCTCCAATTGTCGCTCTGGCTACAGCTGGATTTGCAGGCAGTACTCTGGCTGCTGAAACAAACATCACCATCAGGTCCAGAAAATATTAATCAGCTAGGAACGCCTGTCCTTGGGTCCAATTTGGAGACAAGGGCAAAAACATCAATTTCGGGTCAAGACGGGATCCAGATGTGGGCCGCTTTGCACCGAAAAATGCGTCAGGGTCAAAGGTCTCCAAATCAGTCCAACTTAGTGTCAACAGGTCAGGAACGATGATACAAACCCAACGGAACTTCCATAATTGGATTCCGATGAGCCGTTCTCAAAATCGCCCGTCGAGCGGGGCTTGTGGGGCTCACGACACGCGATTTTGTCAACGTTCTCAGAATCAAACCAAACTTGACCCACAGGACCAGCGTATTGCTACGAGTCCGATGGTGCAAGTTTCGTCTCGATCCGACGTGTGTACACTAAGTTACAGCAAGATTCAGAAAAATCGGATACGGGGCGATGTCCGCGGATACGCACTGATTTCGGTGTGCACGCACATCCGAATCAGCTTCTGCGAAATCCCGTACGTCCGTATCTACGACACTCACGTATCGGTGAAGACCGCACGCGACCAAGTCGTCCCGTTTGGCGGGGCGTACTCGATTCCGGGGTGAAACAGGGCTTAGTTTTTCCTGTTTTTGGATCGCGGTGTGCGATCACCACAGGACGCGATGCCCCGAGCGGTTTATCCGGGCACCGAGAGGGTCATACAGGCTTCGCGATACAATTTACGAAATCGAAAACAGAGCTACGAGTCAAAAGTTATGAATACCTGAAGTGGGCTGGAAAAACAGCGAATTCTCGTGTCCGACACAATACACTGTGTCCGTGTCCAGTGCTGTGTCTGCTGCTCCTAGGGTTAGGGTTCAGGGAGACTGTGTCCGTGTCTGAATCCAAGGTTTGAGTTCTGTGTCGCCGGAGGACAGCGAGGGCTCTCTGGGACTGCCACCGGGGTAGGCGGAGGACGGCGAGGCAGGAGGATGGCGCAGCGGGGACGGCGAGTCGAACAGTTGGTGGTGGAGGTGCTGACAGGCGGCGGCCGCTGGAGGTCTGCTGGGACGAAGGGGAGTGGGACGAGGCAGGGCGGAGGAAAGTAAGGAAGGCGGAGGAACTGGGCTCGAGGTCGTGGCAGCTGGAGTCGGCTAGCGGGAACTGGCCGGAGAAGAAGGCGGCGGCTAGGGTTCCGTCAAAGGCTGAGCTCATCAGGCTAGGGCGGTTTTTATAGGAGATGGAGAAGAAGACTGAGCGGTGGTCGGGGGTTACGGGAGGCGGAACGGCTGGGGGAGTAGGGCAGCCGACGGCGGCCGTTGCAGGGAGCCGGAGAGTCGCCGGCGGCCGAAAGCGGAAGAGTCGGTTCAGAACGGTTGGAGGAGAAAGGAATGCGGGTCGGGCGGTCGGGTTTCGGGTCGGGTCCTAGCGGATCCGACCCGATCCGCTAAGAAAAATGGGTTTGGGTCGAAACGGGTTGCGGGTCACGGGTTAGACCCGGATCCGACCCGTTAGGCTTTTGGTAAAAAAATAAACCCGTTTGGTTCAACTATTGGTTTGGTTTATTTCAAATAAACCCGGTTTATTAATTGGTTTAATAATTTAATTAGTATTTAGGGCTTTAAAAATTCATCCGGGGTCCAATAAATTCCCGGAAAATTATCCTAGGTCTAGTTTTCTATTTTACACCATAAAATATTATTTTCATAATATTTTAATATTATTTAATATTAATTTAAAATCCTTTAATATTTAAAACACCTTAATTTAATTAGGGAAAAATCTCAGAAAATTCCAGAAATTCCAGAAAAATGTAAAAATCCAAAAATTAAAATTTTCTTGAAAATCAGGGGATTACAATCTACCGCCCTTAAGAGGATTGCATCCTCGCAATCAAAGATTAACCGGTCAGCAGAGATGACACGGTTGCAACCATTGTTCGAAGCACATCAAAATTAAGGAGCATCTAGAAAAATTATTTTTTCTAAGCTTATAAAATTTTCTGAATGTAGGAAATTTAGAAAATTACAGTTTTAGAAAACCAACTTTATCCTTCAAAATTTATCAGGTTAAGGTTATCAGGGTAAGGCTAGGGTCACAAACCAATAGGCACGAACTATAGAAATGCTAGAAACGAAACTACAAAAACTTACGCGCATTTGCAACTCCATGGTTCTGCGCATCTCCCAAAGTCATCGCGAAGGCTTGCCTGCGTCCTGGTGGATTCCTCTGTTGCTGCTGCTGCTGCTGGGCTTGTTGGAAAAGTGCTGCTTGTGGTGCCAATTGTGGCCTTGGTTGATTCCCTCCTGGTGCTGGTAGAGTTTGTTGGTTTGCTCTTGGTGCTCCTCCTCAATGATAAGGACAATCCTTGGCTAAGTGTTGATTGGTCCCGCAAATCAAGCATAATCCCAACTTGCGTCTGCAGTCCTTCTCAGTATGGCCTACCTTGCCACAGTATTGACATATAGGTAATGTCTGCGGAGAGACTCTGGGTGGCTGGTGTATATGAGGCCTCTTTGCAGCTTCTTCTTGTGGTGCTTTGGATGTTGCTGATGGGGTAGGCCGCTTTAGACTGGTTTCTCTCCTGGTGACGCGCTCCATGCGTCGGGCTGCAGCAAGGACGTCCGAGTACGAAGTAGGTGCGACTGATCCGATCAATTTCTGTAGCTCGATGTTAAGTCCGTCGAAAAACTTCTCGACCTTCTCTACTTCTGTCGGAATCAAAGTAGGGGCAAAACGACTCAGACGAATGAACTCGGCATTGTATTCTTCCACCGTCATAGCTTCCTGGGTGAGGCGATTGAACTTGTCCCTCAGTTCTGATCGAGCGATGGCCGGAATGTACATCTCTTGAAAGAGTCTGGAGAACTCTTCCCAAGTGACTCGGTCTGGTCCGAGCCTGGTCTCTTCAGATATCCACCAGTGATGAGCATTGTCCGTCAACTGCATCCTGACGGCGGTCATCCAACGTTCTCTTGGAAGTTCAGCTGCTTCCAACTGGTGTTGTATGTTGGTAAGCCACTCATGAACTTCAGTTGGTCCTTCCTTGCCCGAGAAGGTACGGGACTTGAGTTGACGGAAATCAGTGATAGATCCCGTCGCTGGTCGCCTAGCTTATGGGTTCACTTGCTCCAATGCGTTTACTAGGCTGGTTCTTAGGTACTCTGCCTCCTGACGATGTGCCTCCTGTTGAACTTGCTGTTGGGCTTGCATCATGGCATAAAATATCTGGAACATCTGTTGCCCGTCCATTGCTTGCCCTGGTGGAAAGACAGGCATCTGTGGAGGAAACTGCGGCGGAGGTGGGATATCATCGCGCCTGAACCTTGAGTTATGATGTTCAGCTTGACCACCTTGAGAGGATTGCCCTTTGTTCTCTGGTGTAACTCCATCTCCATAGGTAACCACAGCGTCTTATGGCGTACTCAAAGGAATTTTATCTTCAATTCTTGGATCCATCTTTCTGCATCCAAAATAAAATATAAGAAGCGCACAAGATTCAAGGCAGGATGCAAAGCAAAAATTAATTCGAGTACGATACAAATATCAAGAACGTTTTCAAGCAAGTGGATGAGATCCTAAATACTTATCCTATCTTATTGCAGGTCTGTTCGGTCCCTAAGTTGAAACCGAACAATTTAGTCGTAGACCTGCATGGGCCACCATAAAAACCATGTCACGCTCCAGTCCCAAAATACCGAGGGACCGGACGCGTGATAATGGCCAGCAGCATGCACCGATGGACAAACCCAATTTAATGGATCCATCGGGCATACTTAAGCTGTATATAAGGTCTATATCAACAAGTCAGAACTAATCTCATCCACAGAAAAGAATATAAAATCAACAGCAATAAGGAAAGTAAATTAAACATCCAGTCTCAGCAAAGTATTCGGGGAACAACCCGATATAAAGTCTGGTACAATGATCTCATAAACAGAAATTAAAGAGTTTAATTAAACAGGAAATAACGACTGAGCATGGCGAAGCAATGGTTCAGGAGAAGTCCTCAGCGATCACCTCGTCCTCAGCTACGGGTACTGTTCCGTGAAAAGCACCTGTTCCGTAGACCTCTGGATAAACCTCGTCTGCAAATCCTGGGGACATAATCCGGATCCAGGTCCTCAGGGGACATAGCAAGGTACAGAAAACACAAGCCAAAATAAATGCAGTAAAACAGTTAATGAAACAATAGGGTCAACTATATATCCATCTATGTGAAATACAAGTTGAGAGCATCACTAAAACTTAGGCTGATACCACTACAAGCTCTGTGTCGGGGAGCCGGTAGCAGCTATACTATGAATTTTACTATGTGTTTACTATGAACTATATATATAATCAGCCTGTAGCCTGTGTGTCTCTCCCCACCCAATGTAATCATACATATCATGTCCACGATGTCTCATGTCCACGTCACGTACGATCATATCTAATGCAGTAAGTCATACTATGTCTATGATCATAATGTCTAGGAATGTAATGTCTAAGTCATAAATCCTGAAACCTACACAGAATCACCTTGAATATTTCAGGAAGATCCTGTCTCATGCTCTGTGTCAGGTGTCCTGGGTAATAAGTACTTGATAGGGCAAGTACAAGAATATAAATGTCACGATATCCATCTCTAAATGACATTGCCCAACCCCGCGTACGGTGTTGGCACCCGACTATGATCGGACGCTAAGCAAGTCACACGGCCCTAGGGTTGAGCATGTACAACAGATATAATTAAGTCCAAGTACTATATAATAAAGACTGCAAGTTGGCAAGGTACACTTGCCTGGGTTTTCAGCTCCAATTGTCGCTCTGGCTACAGCTGGATTTGCAGGCAGTACTCCGGCTGCTGAAACAAACATCACCATCAGGTCCAGAAAATATTAATCAGCTAGGAACGCCTGTCCTTGAGTCCAATTTGGAGACAAGGGCAAAAATATCAATTTTGGGTCAAGACGGGATCCAGATGTGGGCCGCTTTGCACCGAAAAATGCGTCAGGGTCAAAGGTCTCCAAATTAGTCCAACTTAGTGTCAACAGGTCAGAAACGATGATACGAACCCAACGGAACTTCCATAATTGAATTCCGATGAGCCGTTCTCAAAATCGCCCGTCGAGCGGGGCCTGTGGGGCTCACGACACGCGATTTTGTCAACGTTCTCAGAATCGAACCAAACTTGACCCACAGGACCAGCATATTGCTACGAGTCCGATGGTGCAAGTTTCGTCTCGATCTGACGTGTGTACACTAAGTTACAGCAAGATTCAGAAAAGTCGGATACGGGGCGATGTCCGCGGATACGCACTGATTCCGGTGTGCACGCACATCCGAATCAGCTTCTGCGAAATCCCGCACGTCCGTATCTACGACACTCACGTATCGGTGAAGACCGCACGCGACCAAGTCGTCCTGTTTGGCGGGGCGTACTCGATTCCGGGGTAAAACAGGGCTTAGTTTTTCCTGTTTTTGGATCGCGGTGTGCGATCACCACAGGACGCGATGCCCCGAGCGGTTTGTCCGGGCACCGAGAGGGTCATACAGGCTTCGCGATACAATTTATGGAATTGAAAACAGAGCTACGAGTCAAAAGTTATGAATACCTGAAGTGGGCTGGAAAAATAGCGAATTCTTGTGTCCGACACAATACACTGTGTCCGTGTCCAGTGCTGCGTCTGCTGCTCCTAGGGTTAGGGTTCAGGGAGACTGTGTCCGTGTTCGAATCCAAGGTTTGAGTTCTGTGTCGCCGGAGGACAGCGAGGGCTCTCTGGGACTGCCACCGGGGTAGGCGGAGGACGGCGAGGCAGGGGGATGGCGCAGCGGGGACGGCGAGTCGAACAGTTGGTGGTGGGGGTGCTGACAGGCGGCGGCCGCTGGAGGTCTGCTGGGACGAAGGGGAGTGGGACGAGGCAGGGCGGAGGAAAGTAAGGAAGGCGGAGGAACTGGGCTCGAGGCCGTGGCAGCTGGAGTCGGCTAGCGGGAACTGGCCGGAGAAGAAGGCGGCGGCTAGGGTTCCGTCAAAGGCTGAGCTCATCGGGCTAGGGCGGTTTTTATAGGAGGTGGAGAAGAAGACTGAGCGGTGGTCGGGGGTTACGGGAGGCGGAACGGCTGGGGGAGTGGGGCAGCCGACGGCGGCCGTTGCAGGGAGCCGGAGAGTCGCCGGCGGCCGGAAGCGGAAGAGTCGGTTCAGAACGGTTGGAGGAGAAAGGAATGGGGGTCGGGCGGTCGGGTTTCGGGTCGGGTCCTAGCGGATCCGACCCGATCCGCTAAGAAAAACGGGTTTGGGTCGAAACGGGTTGCGGGTCACGGGTTAGACCCGGATCCGACCCGTTAGGCTTTTGGTAAAAAAAATAAACCGGTTTGGTTCAACTATTGGTTTGGTTTATTTCAAATAAACCCGGTTTATTAATTGGTTTAATAATTTAATTAGTATTTAGGGCTTTAAAAATCCATCCGGGGTCCAATAAATTCCCGGAAAATTACCCTAGGTCTAGTTTTCTATTTTACACCATAAAATATTATTTTTATAATATTTTAATATTATTTAATATCAATTTAAAATCTTTTAATATTTAAAACATCTTAATTTAATTAGGGAAAAATCTCAGAAAATTTCAGAAATTCCAGAAAAATGTAAAAATCCAAAAATTAAAATTTTTTTGAAAATCAGAGGATTACACTCACCAATATACGGCATCAACTTGAAGCAGCCGAACTTCCACGAGAACGCTGGATGACTGCCGTCCGAATGCAATTGACGGACAATGCCCATCACTGGTGGCTATCCGAGGAGACACGGCTCGGACCAGACCGAGTCACTTGGGAGAAGTTCTCCAGACTCTTCCAAGAGATGTACATTCCTGCCATCGCTCGATCAGAACTGCGGGACAAATTCAATCGCCTCACTCAGGACTCCATGACAGTGGAAGAATACAACGCAGAATTCATTCGTCTGAGCCGCTTCGCCCCCATCCTGATCCCGACTGAGGAAGAGAAGGCCGAGAAATTCTTCGACGGACTGAACATTGAGCTGCAGAAACTAATTGGGTCCGTCGCACCAACATCATACTCGGACGTTCTTGCTGCGGCTCGACGCATAGAGCGCGTCACCAAGAGAGAGACCAGACTGAAGCGGCCTTCCCCATCCGCACCAACCAAAGCAGCACAAGAGGAGTCTGCAAAGCGTCAACAAATAAGCTCGCCACCAGCAGCAGCACCAAAAGCCTTCTACCTTCCTACCTGTTACCACTGCGGCAAGATAGGCCATGTCGAGAAGGAATGTAGACGTAAACTCGGGCTATGCTTAGGCTGCGGATCCAGACAGCATGCAGTGAGAGACTGCCCTGAGCGTAGAGAAGGAGCACCAAGGGCGAACCAGCAAACTCCACCAGCACCTCGAGCAGCACCCTACCAGCAAGCTCAGCAACAGCAGAGGAATCTACCTCAAGGACGAGAGCAGGCTTACGCGATGACTGTGCAGGAAGCCGATGCGAGTAAGTGATTTATAGTTATCTGTTTCCAGTCTTGTCGTAGTTCGTGCCGTTGGTTCGTGACCTCAGCCCCAACCTAGTAAATTGTAACTTGTTAATAACAACCTGGTTTTCATAAAAGTTATAGTTTTAACTAGATTTTCCTGGAAAGTGTAAACTTTCAATTTTTAGGGAAACGGTACTTCCCTAAGTATCTTGTGATGTGTTTTCAAACGATGTTTGCGACCGCGTCATCTCTGTTGACCGGTTATTCTTTGATTGCGAGGACGCAATCCTCTTAAGGGGGGTAGATTGTAAACCCCCTGATTTTTTTCAAAATTTTAAAAACTGGATTTTTCACAATTTTCTGGAATTTTTTGGGATTTTTCTGTAATTTAAAAACAGGGTTTTAATTATTAAATAATTTTTAAATGATAATAAACAATATTAAAATATTATGGAAATAATATTTTTGGGTGTAAAATGAAAAACTGGACTTAGGGTAATTTTTCTGAAATTTATCGGACCCCGGACCTATTTTTAAATTACCAAAGAGTATTTATTTAAATAATTTATTTATTTATTAATTATTTACTATTATTTATAATATTATTATTGTTTTTTTAAACATTCCGGCCCAAGGCTCACTGGACCCAGGCCCATTGGGCTTGACCCAGCCCGCCCGCCTACCGGGTCGGGTCGGGTCTGCCCGCCGCCCGACCCGCACCCGACCCAGACCCGGCCCCCTCTCTCTCCCACGTCGTCTCCCCTCCCCGCGTCGTGCGCCCCTCCGCCGCGCCCTCCGCCCGCTCCGGCCGGCCCTCACCCCCACGTCCACCGCCACCTCTCCGCCCATCTCGGCCCCCAGCCCCCTCGCCCAGCCTATAAAACCCCCACCTCTACAGTCCCCTCCGACTACCCCCTCGCCTCCGGCAGCCCCTCGCAGCGCCGCCTCAACCGTCGACGCCCCACGCCGCCACGCACAGCGCCGCCGCCCTCTTCCTCCCCTCCTCTTCTTCTTCTCCGGCTGCCCTCCGCCGGCAGCAGCAACGAGCAACACCAGCAGCAGCAGCCAGCGCCGCCCTGCGCCACCTCCGCCGCCTCCCAGCGCGCCGCCGCGCTGCCCCGGCCCCTCCGCCGCAGCCCCAGCCGCCCACGCCGCCGTCTCTGCCGCCCTCGCAGGAATCCCCAAAGCCGAGCCCTAACCCTAATTCGGATCCCTGTGTCCGACACGAGTCGGACACGACTCGACCCTGTTTTTCGGGTCTCCTTCAGGTGAGTGTAACTTTTGCCTCGTAGCTCTGTTTTCGATTCCGTAAATTACGTTGTGAAGCCTGTATGACCCTCTCGGTGTCCGGACAAACCGTTCGGGGCATCGCGTCCTATGGTGATCGTACACCGCGATCCAAAAACAGGAAAAACCAGACCCTGTTTCACCCCGGAACTGAGTATGCCCCGCCAAACGGGACGACTTGGTCGCGCGCGGTCCTCACAGATACATGCGCATCGTCGATACGGACGTGCGAGATTTTGCAGAAGTCGATTCGGGTGTGCGTGCACACCGGGATCAACGCGTATCCGCGGACATCGCCCCGTATCCGACTTTTCTGCAATTCGCTCTAACTTTGTGTACACACGTCGGATCGAAACAAAACTTGCGTTCTCGGACTCGTAGCGATACGCTGGTCCTGTGGGTCAAGTTTGGTTCGATTCTGAAAACGTTGACGAAATCGCGTGTCGTGGGCCCCACAGGCCCCGCTCGACGGGCGATTTTGTGATCGGCTCATCGGAATTCAATTCTGAAAGTTCCGTTGGGTTCGTATCAGCGTTTCTGACCTGTTGACACTAAGTTTGGTGAATTTGGAGACTGTTGATCCGGACGCATTTTTCGGTGCAAAGCGGGCCCACCGGTGGACCCCGTTTTGGCCCGAAACTGTCGTTTTTGCCCTTGTCTCCAAATTGGACCCAAGGACAAGCGTTTCTAGCTGATTGATATTTTCTGGATCTGATGGTGATGTTTGTTTCAGCAACCGGAGTACCGCCTGCAAATCCAACCGAAGTCAGAGCCGCAATCAGAGTCGGAACCACAGGCAAGTGTACCTTGCCAAACGCTGCAGCTGGTTATATATTTCTTGGTTTCATTTCGCATCCGTGGGCAAGTAAAGCTTGCCAATTCTCAATAATTTTGGGTTATAGTATTTTATTTGATTTCTGTAGCTTCATATGTAATCTTGTATAACTGCTCAACCCAGGACACCTGACACTCTTCATGTGACGGAATTGCCTGAGATGTACCTGGTGATTCCATATAGGCTACATTTTTCATGTTATTTACAGTTTACATGCTAGATTCTATCCTGACTCACTGCATTAGTTCAATCTTGCGTGACTTGTACCTGAGATATTCTGGAACGGTGACGTTAGATTTCATGGGGTGGGGAGAGTATTATCATATCAAGGCTGAATATAATATAATATAAATACTTTTATCTGGCGGTGCCTTAGACTCTGATACAGAGCTTTGGTTCCTTACTGGCTCTTCGAGAAAATACTGCTATGGTTTCTTCGACACTGATCCTGTAGTAGTCTCAGCCTGAGTATGACTAAAACTCTCACTTGCATATCACTAGCTGGTTTACATATTTACCCTGTTGTTTCATTATTGCTGCACTGCATATGTTTTGGCTTGTATTTTCTGTACCTTGTTATGTCCCCTGAGGACCTGGAATGGACTATGTCCCCAGGTATAGCCGCAGAGAACTACCCCGAGATGTACGGTACAGGAGCACTCCTTGGAGCAGAACCCGGAACCGAGGACGAGATAGTTGCAGAAGACTTCTCCTGAGCACCGGCTTCATATTCACAGTATTTCCATTTCAGTATTTTATTTCATGTCTTTCTTCTTAAATATAACAGAATAATTTTCGGATTTGTTTTCCGAGATAACCTTATTTAATATTGCTTATTTATTTCCATTGCAATATTTCTGGCATTAATCTGTGTTATTCTGTGGATGAGAATAGAAATACCTGAGACTTGTAACTTATTACTGTTAGACTGCAGCTTAAGCATGCCCTGATGGATCCATTAAATTGGGTTGTCCATTGGTGCGTGCTGCTGGCCATTGCTCACGTGCTCAGTCCCTCGTCATTTTGGGACTGGGGCGTGACACAAGTCACAGTCCAAATAGCCTATGTATTACAAATTTATCACGTCAAAAGATAATTTATTTTAATTTATTTAATTCTGGAATAATTAATCTAAAATCCTATTTTAATCTTATTATTCTGATTTTTATGTTAATTCCTAAATTTTGTCCAAAGAAACAGAATTTTATCAACTCGAGACTCATGGCACGCAAATCGAGGCGATCTGTTGACCGAAAAGTCAACCGACACAAACTCAATTTTCATGCATGATTTCCTGTAGATTTCAGCATCAAAAATATGCTAGAATTTATGGCTCGTCCGAATTCAAATTCGTTTGAGAATTATGGCACATACAAATTTTGTATTGTGCACCGATGGTTAAATTCTAACCTAGAAGTTCTACAGAATTAACAGTATGTAAATACTTCGAATTAAATTCTAGAAAAAATATATGCCGATGATCTCGACATTAGCTTTCCGAAACTTTAAACGGTTCATGATTCTGATTCCGGGTTCTCCCGAAATTATGAAAACATCGAAATACGTCTATTTTCGGACATGCTGTGCTCTACAAATTTTCCAGAATTTAATACTAATAATTTAGAAAAACAATTTATATAATCAGAAATCTAACCTCATTATCGTTTTAACAAAAAAAACTAGGCCTCGTTTGGAGTCCGGAGCTATGCGCAATGGCTTCTGGAAGATGAAAGAACCCTAGATGACAATTCTCCAAAAATCGGCTGAAGAAAAACCCTAGAAATTAATATCTAAACTATTATATATATATATATATATATAGGAGAGAGAAAGTGCAGCCGCGGCTCACAGCGCGCCACGTGGCAGCCATCCGTGTAGTCCCGCCCAGATCGAACGGTCGCAGTTCGATGCGGCTCGGCTCAGCTGAGTCCGAGTCGAACTCGGTCTCGGCTCGGCTCGAGGTCGGCTCGGCTCGGCTCGCACCCACTCAGCGGTCACTGACAGGCGGGCCCGGCTCTGTTCACTACTGGAGGCTGACAGGTGGGCCCCTTGTTTGCTAACTGGGCAGAATTAATTACTTTTTGGGTTTTTTTTTTCAGAAATTAGTTTTTAATTCAGTTTTTCATAATTAACTCGAAATAAATGCTAAAAATAATCGAAAAATTCCCAAAAAATTCTAGAAAATATATTTTATTATTTAGAACCTAAAATAAATTTTTAGGATATTTTTAGTTAAGTTTGAATATAAAATAAATTCTTTAAAGTCCTCAAAAAATAGTGTTACTAGTTTTTAATTAACTAAAAATTATGAAAAAATCTCAATAATCTAAAATAGCCTAAAAAAAATTCTAAATAAATATTTATATAAGTAAATATACTAAAAAAATTTATTTTCTAATTAACTAAGATAATACTCTAAATAAATTCAACATCTATAATAAATATAATAATATAAAATATACACAAATACCTATTTTGGGTGAGGGAGTTTACAGTATATTTCAACAAATATCATACAACAGTTATTGATTTAAATTAAACAGTAATCAAGCAAGGTATACTTGCCTGAGTCCTCTAGCTGCGAATGCCAATATCCTGCTCCTGAAGTCTCGCATGTACGGTCCAACGATCCTATATATAATATAATAATACCATCATCAGTCACTACAATGGTACGATCATAACACTCTACGTTGCAGCAATGAACTGACGCAGGGTTACGACTGTCCATCTAGTTGGATCATGTGTGCACGTAGCTAAACGTACATGTGTCGTTCCTCGAGTTCTGTGTACACCAACCACAGTTCCTAACATATGAGAATACGCTAAATAGCATTTAATACAAGAATACATATTTTACCTTTATTGTTTAATTGACTAGGATAACATAGTACATAGATACATATATAACATATATACATATATATGTACATAAATACATAATAATCATAATTTTATAAATAAAATACGTATGTACATTTATATATATTTAAATCAACATATACATATTTACATAATAATATACACAAATGCCTTTACATATACATACATATTTAAATAACAACATATGTATATAAATACATATATAAATATGTATACACATAAAGTATACGTTTTAAACATACATTTGTATATATATACATAAACACAATATAGTACGTATATATATTCATAGTACTTTATATAGCATATACACATAACCAATTAAAATAGTATATACATTAATAATAAAATACTTTTATATATATATATATATATAATAACAATATGTGTACATAAATATATACATAATATATTATATACCCAACGTGTAATACGTATATATACATATATTTTTAATAAACATATATATATGTATATATATACATAGTAGTATAATACATATACATATATATATAAAATAACAAAATGGTATATGTATTTATACATAATACAACATATAGTTAAATACGTATACATATAATATATAGCATATATTATATGTATAAATATAACTACTATACATAAATATACACATGAATATGTATATACACAGAATATATATATATATATATATATATATATATATATATATATATATATATATATATATATATATATATATATATATAATGTATATACACCGAATAAATATACCTATTATATGTATATACACAAATATATAAATACCACTAACTATACGTACGCAAACATTGATATACATACTCGTATAATACACTAGGTGATTGTACCTCAGTCGTCCAGGGGGTGAGGGTGGCCGCCGTGTGCGTCGTCGGCGGCGAGGGGGGGGGGCGGAGCTCCGCCAGGGAGGAAAACTCGACAGCAGCAGCAGCTACAGCAGTCGCAGCGTGCAGGAGCTGCTCCGGTCGGTGAGGGTGGTGGCTACGGTGGGGCAGTGGTGGCTACGGTGGGGGAGGTCGGGGGTCGACTCGGGTAGGGGTGGAGATGTTGTTGCTGGTGGTGTTGGGGGTGAGGGTGGCTGCTGGCGGCGGAGCAGCTGCGGGTGGTGGCGGCAGGGGGTGATGGTGAGGAGGGAGGTCGGAGGGGGAGTGAGTTATGGGGTGGCCGGAGGCGGTGGTGGCCGAAGGGAGCTGAGGGGATGGGTCAGGTGAGGCTAACTGGTGAGGGTGGTGTTGGTGTTTAGTATTTTGCTAGGGTTTTTCTTTGTGTAGTTGATTTTTGGTGTGGGTTTTGGAGAGAGGATGTAGGTAGTATTTGTAGGAGAGAGAGGGGGGGGGGGGGGCTCCTTGGGATTAGGGCCGGCTGGGGTAGTTCCCTAGGTTTGAGGGATGCCTCCACATGATGAACATGTGGCTAGGATTTAAGGGATTTAAATTGTGGGGTTGAGATGTTGTTACAAAAAATTGTGTAGAGTACAACAAAATGGAGGAAAACTCATAGTGGAGCGGTCAAGGGAGGGGGGTTTCATTCTTCATGTGGTTGGACCAATGAGAGGGGGACACCTCATTGCTTAATTGCATAAAAGCCCCTGAACAATTGGAAAATTGCACAATAATTAAAATTTGGGATTGGATGTGGCAAAATACCATGTTTGGTGTTATGTAGTGGGCTAGAATGGTGTGTGGTGTTTAGTATGAGTCTTGAGGGTGTGTGTGTGGGTTTGGGTTGGAGTTGGGTCTAGTTTGAGTGAGGTTGGGTCATTACATTAATTTAATTAAAATTAATGCACAAGGTATTCTTTAATTAATTGGAAATACATGGGGTTAAAATTGGATGGAACACAAGCATCATGGGCGTAATAGACTTAGAATATAATAATGTAATAATCTGGGTTGGACAAGACGGGTTGATGTTGTGTCCCAATTTCGATTGGAACGGACAAAGAATGCAAAGTTGGAATTAATTGAATTTAAGCACGGACGTTTGTAACGATTTTTGTGCGACTAAAATGAAGCACAAGAAAGAGCATTTGTGAGTTACACAAGGGTCAGAATAATAGGCTGGTATGTCTAAGCAAAGTGTATGGAATTTCTTTGAGGGTGATAGCTAGTGTAGTGCCCTAAATATCGAAACAACGGCAAGGTGCACTAAGTAATATAAATATTGCACAATCAATAAAACTCTGTGTATAAATTCTAATTTGCACCAAATTAACCCTAATCTCTCTATCTAAGCTAATTAAACTCAAATTTGGTCGAGGAGGTTTACAAATATTTAGACAAATTTGTAACAATATAAAAAAAGGAATATTTGACGTACAAATTCTTTGTTTACAACGAAGTGTTCAAATAATATACAATACAGCGTGCACAAAGTTTCGTACGTATCGTCGGACATCTAAAAAAGAAGTTTACTGCTAAATTATAATATCCGCTAATCCTTTTGTAAACACACACACCTATATGGGTCGTGGATAGTGGATAGTGCATAGCGGACCTACAGCCCATGTCTTTTAGCATAAACGTTCTCTCCCACAGAATATCAAATTATAGAAATATTAAAAATTCAACGTTATTTCGTCAAACTACAAATAAACAGATTTAATTTTTCATTTCCCTCCCACCAACCTCTATCCATCCTAGGGTTTCAGGGGAAAATTAGGGTTTCTCCCCAAAACCCTCACCCTAAATTCCCCAACCATGAGCGCCTCCGCCCACCGGACCTCCACCACCGACCGTCGCCGCCACCATCAGTCCGTCTTCTTCCGCGACATCGCCTCCTCCATCTCCTCCTCCCACCGCCCCGCCGGCCGCTTCTCCACCCCCGACCAGGCCGCCGTCGTCTCTTCCCTCTGGCGCGACAACTTATCCTCCTCCGCCGCCGCCGCTGCCGACCCCCCTCCCCCTCCCGCGTTCACACTCGACGACCGCCTCGACTTCTCCCCGGAGCCCGACATCCTCCTCCCCCATCCTCCCACCCCCGAACCCGCTTCCTCCTCCGCCGCAACCCCGGTGGGGAACCACCTCTCCACCCCTTCCTCGGCGAGGGCCGCCGAGCGGAGTCCCGGGAGCGGAAGCTGGTGGTCGCCGATGGGGGTCGGGAGCGAGGAGAGGGCGGTGGTGGGGAGGAGTGGGTTGCCTGTGGAGGGGGTGGTGCAGCAGCAGCAGCAGCCCGGGGTGCTGCTGATGCTGCCGCCTCCGTGGGAGGTGGCAAGGCCGGAGATGAGGAGGAGCAACTTGCCTGTGGTCCCCGCTGCTGCCGGTGGCGGGATTGACGAAGAGGAGTGGGTTACTGTTTATGGGTATGATCGTACGCTGTTCAGTTCAATGAATTTGCTGCTTTATATAATATAAAATTCTCCGTTATATTGAAGAAAAAAGTAATGTTTCATGCTTGTAAGGATAGTGTAATGCAATTTTATAATTTAATCTTTGTGCATTACATCAGATTATCTAATGCCCTCGTGTAGGTTTTGGTGAACTTATCATGGTCACTTATGTTTTTTAGAAGCAAGATATAAATGTGGTTGGTAAAATCTGCTTATGTGTATTTGTTTGAGAAGCTATTGCTTTTCATTAACTGTTTCCGAAAGCAGGGGTTGCTTAAAATCTGTTTCAGCTTCGCATGCACTTTTTTTATTATAATAATACCAACTTTTCCTAAAATTTGATCTTGTATCTATATATTTTTATTAATCAGAAATTTACTGTAGCGGCATAGAATTTTTAGAAATTATATAGGACGGTCAAAATTTTGCAATTTTTTGTCTAAGGGTACAAAACACCATTACCAATGACGTTAAAAAATGTTAGCCTAAAAACGCCAGTACTAATGATGTGTATATGCTAAAAATGCCAAATGAAATGGCATATTTTAATAATGGTTTAATAATGGCAGGCATCATGCGTTCCTAAACGCCAGTAATAATGGCGTTTCAAGCCACCCATGATACTTAAGTTGGGTCTAACTAATGGTAAGTATATTAATTTAGCACTAATGACGTCTAACTATATTAATTAAAAAAGAAAAATAATATAACTAAGAAAAAAATAAACCAAAAATCTAACTATATAGCACAAACGCCATATATAGTAGCGGATTAAACAAAAGTTTTTTGAGTTTTTAGCATGTGGCATTTGTTGCTTTTTAACTAAAAATTTAGCACTAATGCCATTACATATTTAGCACTATATATTAGCACTAGTGCCATTACAAAGTTACAAAAAAATTAGCATTATGTAGCACAAACGGCATATGCAATGACATCTAACTATATAAATAAAATAATATAACAAACAAAAAATAGTAATTAAAATTATCCTATTTAACTTCGTCAACCACTAACTAAGCACATTTGGCTTGAAACGCCAACATTAATGGCATTTTTCTCTCTAAAAATGTCATTAGAAATGACATTTTTTTGCTTGAAATGCTAGTATTAATGGTGTTTTTTCCCTCGCCCGTTTTTTTGTCTTGAAATGCCAGTATTTATGTCGTTTTTCTCCCCTTCTTTATGTGCCAATATTAATGGTGTTTTGTACCGTTGGACCAAAATTTACAAAACTTTGACCATCCAATACAGTTTCCAATACAATGAATTTTCCGTTTTATTAATACATGTCATTTGATATTTTCAAAATCGGAAACAAGTTTTACCAAACATTTTTACGACAACTTTTCAATTATTATTTTGATCAGTAGTTTATGCATCAACTTACAAAAGCAACACATGTCAACAGCTTTTGTTAAGCTTTGACAGTACGAAACACACCCTAGTAAAACTATAATTTTAAGCCTTCTCGTTTGTGGCTACTTGGTGCTAGGTGGTTAGGTCGTGCATGTTTTTTGTATCTTTGCTCCACGTACATGCTTCACTACTCGTACTCACACATTATCATGTTCTTGCTTTTGTAATATGATGATATTTTGGTTTTCTAAATTGATAATGAGGTCATGTTATTTCTAAAATTCTATCACTGGTTTTGGTCAGGAAGAGGTTAATACCTATGACCATTGACATCTTGTATAAAATTTCTTTGCTTTGTGATTCTAGATTTAAATGCTGACACTCTTATGTTTAAGGTTGTAAATGTAAAGATACAAGCTGAGTCAGCTGACATATTGGTATGTAGTTTGTCTTTTACTAGCAAGAGAACCAACCTTCTTTAGGCAATTAGTTTAAAAACAAATTTCTCAGAAATGTGAGTTAGGACTAGGGAGGACGAGGAAGGAGGTGAATCGGTTTCCTTCTCAATTTGGAACAGATCCTATGCATATGGGCTTATCACGGTTTCGGATTTGGATGTAGGAGTTTTAGGTCTCATCAACACTCCAGAAAAACAAAAAATAAATTTAAAAGAACATAAAAAAGTAAATTTCTACTGTTCAGGTCATTGTGAATCGGTTTTCATTAAATCAGTTTGGTTTTTGGATGTAATGCTTAAAGTCTGGGTTTCGATTCTCCGTTCAGTTTTATGGGCATGTTCTTAAAAATACTGAAATAAGTGAGTGCTGAAATAACCTAGTTTTAGCTACTAGGGCTCACCACAAATTCCAAAAGTCACAAATATCTTCCTTTGGCATACTTAGGAGGGAACTAACAATAACTAATTTCTATTGGCTCGATAGTTAAATTTTGAGCCCATTATATATTTTTAAAATTTTCCACTTTATCTCTTCTCATCATTAAGGGTCTGGTTGGATCGAGGGGAAAAAAAAATCAGAGTTAAGTGTGGTTAAGTGAAGAGAGAGTTAAGTGAGGAGGAGGGGAGTCAATACACATAACCTTGCTTGGATTAGAGGAAGAGTTAAGTGTGGTGTGTTTAATAACTCTTGCTTGTATTGGAGGTTTTGACTTTTGAGTGGGAGAGGGATTAATAAAAATACAATAGTTACCAAAATATCCTTATTACATATGGTTTTGAGTGGAAGGAGGAACAATAAGTGAACGGTAGTAGGTTGAAAGCCAGAAAGACGGAGCAACATGTTGAAAGCAAGAAAAATGGAGTAGTATATCATGATATTTTATAGGACAAATAAGGGATATTATGACTTTTTAAACAAAACCCCTCACTTCCCTTTGTTAACCCTCCGATTTGGGGGTTGAAAAAATGGACAAAAGAAGACTAAACAAATCCTCACTTAATCCTCTGGGACTCTCTCTTCTAAACTCCCACCCCCAAACCAAGTAGGATTTTTTGTTCCTCTCACTTAACTCTCTTCACCCTCAATCCAAGCAGACCCTAAGTGCCCACCTTATGTAGAAATACTTCGTTACACGGACCTTTGTTACCTTTGATAGAGAATCATCCTTCCATCGAAATATCTAATAAGCGCAAATTCTACACAATTTTAAAATCCCATATGCATCAGAAGTTTGATGGATTTCTAATTCTTTGAACCCCTTGGAAGACTTCCTTCCGGGAATGCAGATTATTAGTGCTTTCATAGTGCATCCTGCCGGATCTTCCACTTGACTCTTTAAAACATTAGCTAATTAGTTTCAAAGTCTCGTTCTAAATTGGTCCGTGTATTCATTTGAAAATTGGACGATAAATTAATATATAGCATTGCAAGGATCAATTTTGTCAAAAATAAAACAGTGCAAGGATAAAATCCATACCGTATACAAGCTTTATACATGTAAATCCTAAATCCAGAAAGTTCAAAGGTTTTGAACCCTAAAAACGTTTAGTACATAGGGGAAACAATTGAAGCCCTAATTGGAAATCCTTGGAGCCAAGCCAGAAAAAATTTGGGTGTGCAGGATCAGGAATTAGAACTTGGAAAATATGTTTACATGATATGATCACAGTCAGCAATTCAAGTTAGTAAATGATTTAGGGTAATAGAAACTCTTTCTATGACACAAATGAGATGAGAAAGAGGGTGGCGGGGATGTTTGTAGGTTAAACTATGTAGTGGACCTGAGCCGAAGGACCAGATGACTGGTGAGACTTAAGGGCGGACCTAGTTGGACAAATAGAGATCGGGGTGTAACAAGAAGTGAGCAGGTGGATGAGAAAGACTATACTAAAGTAACTGGGAAACAAAGGTAGATAAGGTGCTCCTCTCGTTTTAAGTATACACAATGGGTAACTATCTGTGCAAATTCTGTTATGTTCTTGATTTGATTCATGGAAAATACTAAAGTCGCTACCACTACACAAAAACTCATAAACATGGTGAAGGTTGAGGGTTATATATTTATTATTGCAACATGCCCCCACACGTCAAAGACCCCATTTTATGGGATGAGAGCTGGATTCATGCAGGTTTTATATTTTTATATTTAAAATCCCTTAAAATGTGAGCTAAAGAGTTTTGAAACAAGGTTGCTCCGATGCTATATTAAAATCAATGGCATTGCTCCAGAACTCTAGAGTTGTGATGGGGGGTTGATGGTTAAATATTTCTTTTTCCAAAAGAAAATATTATTATTTTTGACATAGCTATAAGCTATTGCAGTCTTTTCTTTTTTCCTTAACCAGTAACTTGCTAGAAATTACTTGCTATTGGCATGTGTTGTAAGTTAATTCTTGTGTACCCATTTCAAGTTTAATAGTCTTGGTTTATTGTCCTCCAGATTCTTCCCTGGTGATACCAGTTTGGTACTTCGTGAATTTGAGAAATGTGGTGTCATATTGAAACACATTCCTGGCAGGGATGCCAACTGGATGCACATTCTGTATCAGGTATTCTTTCCTATCAACCACTCTTATTTATTCTATAGCTAGATTGTATATTTTGAAACTTGTCATCTTACTATATTTTGTTGTTCGCTAATGCTAAATCTTGAATGCCAAAGTTCAAGGATGTTTTGCTTGTTTTTCAATATCACATATGAGTATCCTGTTGCCTACATTAGTATGAGTATCATGGCCCTGGTAGCCCTTTGTTGATTCACTGAAGGGTAACAGATCTATAGGGAATTTGTGCTGATTGTACTGGGCATGTTGAAGCAAAAATCACTAATGATAGTCATTCTGTTTATTTATGCATCTCAATATATAAGGGACAATAATTGTTTTCCAGAGTGATCTCCTTGAAATTACTAGCCAAATCTTGTGGAAAGATAATGGACTTTTGGAATTCTTCTCAGATAGTGTTCAGATATTAAATCTTTCACCACAACTTTATTAGTGCGCTGGTCTTATTAGCTGGGATTGATGGTGGAACTAGTTATCATTTTATGTTTCAGTATTCGGGGACAGAGTTGCCATAAATTGTTGAACCCTCAGCGATTGGCATTCCACAATATTGTTCCGAATCGACAAGGAAGCCTTTCCAAAATGTTAAATACAGCCTTACATAGGGCTAAAATCAACATTGCATAGTTTCCCAAAGACCAATTTGGGAGATAGAGAAAACAAAATGCCCTTTCCCTGGAAATATGCATGTACTGGGTCGTGTGATTTTGAAACTAGATATGTTGACCAACCACTTCGTAAAAGTTGGGGGAGAGAGAGCAAAATGCCCTAGAAATCGTAAAACTCTTGTAAATGTAAACTGCGTTTTGGTAATCATTATAGCTGATTATGTTCTTCAATTTGTCTTGGGTCCAAAGTGTCCATGTTGCAGCCAACTTCTTAGGTGGCAAAGTGGGAGCGAGAAAACATTAAGCTCCTTGGAAATATAATTGGCCATTGAAATACATATGTATTCCTTATAGTTTATTATGTCCACATGGACTTGGGATTCGAAGTGAATATGTGTTAACCAACTACTTATCTTGAAAAGTGGGAGACATAAAAATAAATCTACTTGGAAATAGTGAATGTCTATGAAGCATAAGTACTGGTATGAGTATCCGGTACAGTACATGCCGAATACATCAATTTCTAAAGATTGAGGATACGGGTACTATTGGTGGGTGTTTGGGTGTGTGTAGGTGTGTGTATATATATATTAGTCACCTTCAAGTGCGTTGCACGTACCCAAAAAAAAAACTCTAATATTAAAATAGTTTAAATATGATTTGAATATATTTTAATTATGATTTGTTATAAATATGTTTTTAGAAATTTGGATCTATGTTTAGTTAGATAATACCATGTAGTTAATTTAAATAGTGAATATATTTTAGGATTTGTTATAGATGTTTATATGAGTTTGGACTTTGGACATATGTTCACGTAGTTAGAAGGATTTTAGGTGTTTTTTTTTCTTAACTACGCAGGTGATAGTTAGGAGTGTCGGATTTTTATCTTTATTTTTTTTCGTAACTACGTGAGGAGATACATACGCGATAGTTAGAAAGATTTTTTTATTTTTTTATTAATTGATGGACGATATACAAACAACTTAGAAGACTCATTTTTGAGTTGTTTTCAAGCCACATTATATATATATATATATATATATATATATATATATATATATAGAGAGAGAGAGAGAGAGAGAGAGAGAGAGAGAGAGACTAGTAATACATCTTCATGACTCTATGAGTAAAGAGTAAAGTTTTCATTAGAGTCATGGAATGAATTTTAGTCTGAAAATGTAGAAAGTTGAAAATAAAAAATGTTCGACTTCTAAACAAAACTTTCAAAGCTATATTTTAAAAGATAAGCTCATCCAATGACTGCAGAGTATCCACAATGTACCAAAGAAGTATCTACGAAGTATCCAAAATTAAAATTAGGTACTTGTGCGGTATGTACCCTAGGAGTACCCACAATGTACCAAAGAAGTACCAACAGAGTACCCAAAATTAAAAATAAAATAAAATTTGGGTACTTGTGCGGTACATACCTAGGAGTACCCAATGAGTACCACTACTCGTAAGTATCCGGTACGGTTACACCTTCCTAGGTAGGTGAATATATAGCAGCCAACCACTTAGCTAGCAAAGTGGGGAAAGAACATAAATCTCCTTGCAAATATAAAAGTCACATGGAAATTAATGTGGGTTTTATGGTTCGTTGTAGTTTATTATGTACACTTGGTCCTAGGATTCAAAGTGAATAACCAAGCTACAAGTTAATTGATTGGTACATAGAGTATGCTCGTTACAAAAGCACCTTTCCACTTTCCAAAGTAACATATTTCGTTCCACCTAAGCGTCCAAAGAAGTCTACACACCGCTTCCTGTTCCACAAGTGGCATACTGCTTTTTCGTTTCTCGTTCCATAATGGTCCCCATTCTAGGTAACCTTGTTCCAAGATCTTATTCATATTTATCCTTTCATAACACAACCACAATAAAGCATTTCCCAAAATTTTGGACACGGATCCTTCTCTTCTGTTCAACTATATTAATGGCCATCTCATCTATACCATTATCTATTGCCATATCCTTCTGCACCACCTCAATTCATACCCACTTTTATCAACCCTTAGTATAGGCTACTAAGAGTAAAACCCTATAGCTCCTCCAAAATGGGCAGTTGTCGTTCTTGTTGATGTGTTAAAATCTTCCAAACCATCTCATTTCAATTTTCCCTTTTATCTTATCACTTGCACCACTTTTAACTTCCCATGCCGCACCCTTTTTTTCCCTATCTTTTATTGTATTATCACTTGCCTATTTTATTGTTACCACTTACCCATCTCCACATTCTCATTTAACTAAGCCCATCTTCTGGACATATGTGTTTGGTAGTTGCAAATGTGAGGAAAGTTGAAGGTATTTAAATGCAAATGGAACTTTATGCGAGGAAAGTTGAAGGTTCAGGGCAGCAAAGTGCACACAAAACTTTGTGGTAGGTTGTTGCAGATGTGAGGAAAGTTGAAGGTATTTAAATGCTAAGTCCCTCTTTTACTATCTTCAAGGGATAGGTCTGTCCTCTTTTTGTTGTTGATGTCATCATGTTTTTTCAAGGGAGCAATTTATATACTCATCTTCCTTGAAACTAAAATGCAACCTTATATAGGAAATGTTATTTTAGCTAGTTTGACTTTTCTGAGTAGTGCAATCAATTATTTCACTTCCTTCGGTGTAATCGTATGCATATAATACCCATGTATACCTGTCTTTGCTTCTATACACCTTCATTGTAATCACAGATGCACTTGATATCCTGCTGCGTTCTGCATTTAATCAATATTTTTCATTTATTTATCCTGTGTACAGAACTGCTATGATGCCCAGAAGGCTCTGGGAAAGAATGGTACGCAATTAAACAGTGCTCTCATAGTCGGAGTGATACCTGTGGATCCGGTACAATGCCAATATCTGAATGAGAAGCTCAACGGAAGCGCCCATGGGGGCTTTATGGTTTCCTCACACCCACAGTTGACAGGGAGGAGTGCTGTTGCTCCTGTGCCTTCCTCCTCTTGCCCCAACTATCTAACAAATGGCAGCAGTGACACCAATGGCAGGGGGCAACACTCAACAGGAGGCATCGCCTCCCCAGCAAAATATGTTGCATCCAAAGTGATGGACTTGATGTTTGGTTTATGAGTGAACAAGGAATTAACCTCTTTCGACACTATTTTGAGTCCAAGTGATTTCCTGAAGTGTGCAGCTGAAACTAAATTGGGTCTGATGGATTGTTTGCAGAGTTTGCGCTTCTGTGCAATACGTTGCAGGTTCCTGCTGCATAATTGTATTTTTAGTTATATTGTAACTGTACCAATTACTCCTTGAATTGGTTTTACATGTTTGAGAGAGAGAGAGAGAGAGAGAGAGAGAGAGAGCTTTTTTTTGGGCCTATAATCCGTCATCAATTACTTCCAGAATTGGTTTTACATGTACCGAACTCGAGTGAGTTTTGTGGTTACCGAGGAGAGTTATAAGATTCTGGCTGGGTGGCAGAAGGTCAGTGGATTGAGCCAAGGGGACGGATTATTCTTTCTATTTATAAATGTGGGAGTTGGAGAACAGTGGGCCCAAAGGCATGCAATACGGTGTGTACAAAATCTCGAGTGTTACGTCGGGTCCGTGCGTTATGTCGGAAAGTAAAAAAAAAAAAAAAAAAATCCCTGTGGGCTGACATGCGGTTTCACTTTGAGATTGCTTTTAAATTTGGTGATCTGTGTTATCAAATATGTAAGTTGCACGCAATTCTAACTTGGGTATTCTGCATATTCTACTGTTAATCCAAATTGGGTATTTTTCAAAGTAATTGTTTCCATTCTTGCTTGTTTCATTCCTTTTATTTTTATTTTTGGATTTTTCCGAACTCGATAAGACGGAAGAGACATATGAGTCAATTACAAAGCACATCAAAGCTTCCTGCTGGAGTTTTCTCCTTTGACATTTTGTTATTACAAAATGTCTCTGTGATGACTATTGCTTCCGGATTCCGGGGCCAATTGACATCTCTAATCTAAATATGATGGCAAGAAGAGTATAAATTGACTCTGAGAGTAAGTCAGAAGACGCTTATATTAAATCCCTCAAAAAATAACTATTCGGTATCGTTTGGATAAGTGATTATTTTCCTATATTTGAGAGTCAAAAGAATTGAGAAGAAAATAAAAGTGATTTCTAATGGAAAGAAAATTAGAAAAAAAATAATTTTTCCCATCCAAGTAAGGTTTTACTTTTCTACCTTTAAGTATTTACTTTCTATTACATTTTTTTGACATTTTTAGACAGGGAAAAAAATCAATGAAAATTATATTTTAAAAAAAAAAGTAAGAAATTGTTTTTTTTTTTTTTGAAATTGATATATTTTTTTTTTCCGAACCAAACGGATCTGTCTTGACATCTTGTATTTATTGGATATGCTTAATCTTGGTATGGTGCAAGTTTGGGTCAGAATTGGTTATCATGGATTGTTTCTGCTTACTTTTTTTCTCAAAAACAATCCCAAAACATGTACAGATAATAATTGTCTATCAAATTCCTTTTTCTTTTCTTTTTCCAGAAGCAAGTTTAATTTTGGGTGAAATAAGATGGGACTGTTGCTATTGAAAGTTGCATTTGTTACTTGCCTACTTATTTACAAATAGCAACAATAATTTCAAACAATTACGATCCTTCAAATCTTAAGTAACGTATATGTTTTCGAAGATGTATTTTGAACACATACATTGCTTTGTGAATTGAAGGATTAACACTAGGCAGGATGTTGTTTTAAAAGCAGCTTTTGATAACCGGTTTTTACTTGTTTTTAAAAGATCTTTCGTAAATTGAAATAGATTTTTAAAATTTTACTTTTAGGCTTCGTTTGCAAATAGCAACAATTGTTTGCTCATTCTTTATCATTGGAAAATTACAATTTTCGTAAAAGAAAATTCCCTGTGTTGTCAAGGTTAGGAAATTCGGAGGAAAAGTTATCCTTGGATGAAAAATCTGGGGATGGATGAGAAACCATTTTCTTTCATATTTTTTTTTTCTTTGAAACTATTTTTATTTTATGTTCATTTTCTTTGACACCTAAATACATAAAATGATTAATTTTTTTTTAAGACCCTGATTCCGAGAACCAAACATGGCATTATGATAAATTGTTGTTACAAACTAACTTTTAAGATTGTTATTTAGAAGGAAAAAAAGAGAGAAAACAACAACAACAATAATAAACAATTACAGACCCAACATTCGTTGGATTGATCCAAATTTTCTTTTAGTGTCTACTTGGATTGAGGGAGAAAAAATAATCAGAGTTAAGTGGGATTAAGTGAAGAAAATTTAAGTGAGGGAGAGGAGAGTCAATACTTATAATCTTGCTTAGATTGAGAGAGTTAACTAGAGGGTGTTTAATAACTCTTGCTTAGATTGGAGGTTTTGTGTGAAAGAAAGATTAATACAAAATATAATAGTTACTAAAATACATTTATCAACAAATGATGCATCAACATATTTTTTTAATTTTTTATTCTTTTAGCAACATATGCCTCAAAAAAATAGAATTTTTCTCTCTCATCAACTCAACAAATACATCATGGACTGTTTTTCTTACAGAAAATGTAGTGTAGCAAAATTAATTTATATTAAATTAATGCAAACGAAAAAAGTTTACCCAAATTAAAAATAAAGAAAAGTCCGCCAACGCAGTTGGCGAAAAACAGACTCATCTAACACGTGTAAGGTAAAAGAAAGCAATGGGCCCCACTGCTCAATTTTCGCAACTCTGTTGGCTGAAAATGGACAGTAAGGCCCGTGGCGGTTGGGTGGGTCGGTTGGGTGGGGTGGTTTGGTTTGTTTTATGAGTTCTTTTTTATTTAGTTATGTTTTGACTTTTTTTTATTTAGTTTATTTTTTTTAATTTTGTTTTGGATTTTGATTTTTTTGATTTAGTTTAGTTTTGGATTTTGGTTCCAAAAAATTTACTTTAACGAAGTAAATTAATTATAACAAAATAATTTGGAAAAAAAAAACGGTTTGGTTTTGTTAGAAACGTTACATTTATATTAAAGTTTTTTTTTACTTAATAAGAAAAAAACTAATATTTATTTTACTTAGTTTTTTTTTTCTTTACTTAGTTTTTTTCTTTTTTTCATATTAAAGTATATTTTCTTATTAAAGTTTAAAGTTTATTTTGATAAGAAAAAAAAAAAGTAAAGAAAAAAAAACTAGTATTTTTTGGGTGTCCTCTAAGGCTTAGTTTATTTTAATAGTTTAGTTTTTTTTATATGAAAAAAAAGACTAAGTAAAGAAGAAAGATAAATAATAGGTTGGGGAATTGTTTGGTTTTTATTTTGGTTTAAAATTTGGTCTGGGTCTATGGATTGGTGTTGGTTCAGGTGTTTGTTTATGTCCAACGACTATTGTTTCTCTTATATCTGTGGAAGGAGACAACGGGGGAGAGGTTTTCGATTTGGTTTAATGAGGAATGAGCTAATGTTACTTAATAAAGTAACTAAATGTAATCACCCTAAATTTTCAAAATTTTTAAAAACATGATTTCGGGATTTTTCGGTAATTTTTCAGAAATTAAACAAGGTGTTTTTGTGATTAAATAATTTTTAATAATATTAAAATGTGATGAAAAATAAGATTTTAGGGTGAAAAATGGAAAACTGGACTTAGGATAATTTTCTGGAATTTTATTGGACCCCGAACCTATTTTTAAACACCTAAAAACTATTTATTATTTATTTATTTATTTAATTATTTATGTATTTATTTATTTATTATTAATTGTTTTTATAAAACCCATTCGGCCCAGCCCGCAGACCGGCCCACCGGCCCAGCCCGTTTCTTATCGGGTCGGGTCAGGTCGGCCACACCCGCCCGCCAGACCCGACCCGCCACCCGTCCGCCAGACCCGACCCGCCACCCGTCTTCCCCCCACGAACGCGAGCCCCGCGTTTTCCGCCGCCCGCCGCGCGCCCAGCCGGCCACGATTTCTCCCGCGCCGCGCCTGACCCGCCCACGTCGCCCTCGCCTCCGCCCTTCACGGCCTCGCCCCCGCCACCTCGGCCTCCCTCTCCCCTATAAATCTCTCCCCCTTCCTCCCTCTTCCGCCTCCCCATCCCCGCTGCCGGAACCCTCCGACGACCCCCGAGACTCGCCGCCCTCCTCCAGAAACCACCACCTCCGCCGCCTCCCTCTTCCTTCCCCGCCGTGAGCCACCACGACCCCGACCCCGGCCTCCAGAAACCACCAGCCCTCCTCCTTCTTCTCCCCGCTGCTCGAGCCGCCTCCGGCGACCCTCTGCCGGCGTCGCCCGCGTCCCGAGCCCTCGGCGATGCCGTCCCCGGCTCCCTCCGCCGCCAGCGCCGCCTTAGCCGCCTCCGCCGTGTCCGCCAGCAAGCCCTAGGTCGGACACGATTCAACCCTAGCAGTGGACACAGTGCACAGGACACGGGACACGTGTCGGACACGAGAAAACGCGGTTTCTCGAGTCCTGTTCAGGTACCTGTTTCTCTCTCCTCGCTGCCCCGTTTTCAATTCTGTCTGTTGCGTTGCGAACCCTGCGTGACCCTCTCGGTGCCCGTGCAATCCGCTCGGTGCATCGCGTCCTGTGGTGATCGCGAACCGCGATCCAAAAACAGGAAAACTAACACCCTGTTTCACCCCGGAACCGAGTCCGCCCCGCCAAACGGGACGACTAGGTAGCGCGCGGTCTTCACAGATACGTGCGCGTCGTTGATACGGACGTGTGAGTTTTCGCGGAAGTCGATTCGGGTGTGCGTGCACACCGGAATCAATGCGTATCCGCGGACAACGTCCCGTATCCGACTTTTCTGAATCGCGACCTAACTTTGTGTACACACGTCGGATTGAAACAAAACTTACGCCATCGGACTCGTAGAGATACGCTGGTCCTGTGACCCAAGTTTGGTTCGATTCTGAGAACGTTGACGAAATCGCGTGTCGTGGGCCCCACAGGCCCCGCTCGACGGACGATTTTATGATCGGCTCATCGGAATCCAATTCTGGAAGTTCCGTTGGGTTCGTATCATCGTTCCTGACCTGTTGACACTAAGTTTGGTAAATTTGGAGACCTTTGATCATGACACATTTTTCGGTGCAAAGCGGACCCACATGTGGACCCCGTTTTGACCCAAAATTACCGTTTTTGTCCTTGTCTCCAAATTGGACTCAAGGACAGACGTTTCTAGCTGATTGATATTTTTTGGATCTGATGATGATGTTTATTTCAGCAACCGGAGTACCGCCTGCAATTTCAGCTGAAGTCAGAGCCGCAACTGGAACCGGAACAACAGGCAAGTGTACCTTGCCAAACCCTGCAGTCTGCTATTTATTTCCTTGGCTTAATTAATCATCAAGGCAAGAAAAGCTTGTCAATTCTCAGTAGTTCCTGTGATAACATTTTGCTGAATTTCTTGTGTAAATACATATAAACTTGTTTTAACTGCTTAACCTAGGAAACGTGTGACGTACTTAGTGTCCGACCATAGTCATTAGAGATAGACATTTGATACCCTTACTCTTGGTACTTGTCCTATCAAGTACATCAGAGCCCAGGACACTTGACACTATTCATGAGACAGAGTCTTCCTGAGACATTCAAGGTGATTCTGCATAGGATACATATTTTATAACCTAGACATTACATTCATAGACAATTGATTCATAGCTATCCGACTTGCTGCATTAGTTATAATCGTGCATGACATGGACATGAGGCATCGTGGACATGAGACGTGGGATTACATTGGGTGGGGAGAGACACACAGACCACAGGCTGATATCATATATATAAAACATAGTATATTTCAGAGTATAATTCATAGTTATTGCCGCTACCGGCTCCCCGACACAGAGCTTGTAGTGGCTTCAGCCTGAGTTCTAGTGATGCTCTCAACTTGCATATCACATAAGTTGGTTACATAGCTTACCCTCTTGTTTATTTATCTGCTGCACTGCATTTATTTTGGCTTGTATTTTCTGTACCTTGCTGTCCCCTGAGGACCTGGATCCGGATTATGTCCCCAGGAATAGCTGAAGAAAACTACCCCAAGGTGTACGGAACAGGAGCACTTCTCGGAACAGAACAGGAACCTGAGGACGAGATCGTGGCAGAAGACTTCTCCTGAGTACCGGCTTCATCTACTCAGTATTTCTATTTTCAGCTGATTATTTCTTGTCTATTTTCTTTAATGTAACAGACTGATTCTCGGATTGTTCTCGAGACACTCTTACTTGAGATTTGCTTATTTATTCTATTGCATTATTTCTGTCATTTATCTGTGATTATCTGTTGTGGATGAGATTAGAACAACCTGGGACTTGTAACATTTGCTCTAATTACTGTTAGACTACAACTTAAGCATGCCCTGATGGATCCATTAAATTGGGTTGTCCATCGGTGCGTGCTGTTGGCCATGGCCACGCATCCAGTCCCTCGGTATTTTGGGACTGGGGCGTGACATGGTTTTTGTGGTGGCCCATGCAGGTCTACGACTAAATTGTTCGGTTTCAACTTAGGGACCGAACAGGCCTGCAATAAGATAGGATAAGTTTTTAGGATCTCATCCACTTGCTTGAATCGTTCTTGATATCTATATCGACTTCAAAAATAATTGCATCCTGCCTTGATTCTTCGGTACGCTTCTTATCGTTTATTTTTGGATGCAGGACAATGGAGTCACAAGAGTGCGATGATACTCCCGCAGGAACACCACCAGTTGCAGCCGTCACCTATGACGACGAAGTGACACCAGTCAGTGGAGTTCAATCAGTTCAGCAGAGCCAGCAGGCAGGAAAAACTACCTCCAGATTCCGGCGTGATGATATCCCGCCTCCGCCGCAGTTCGTTCCACCAATGCCCGTACTCCCACAAGGACAGCCGATTGACGGGGCAACAGATATTCCAAATGATCTACGCGATGATGCAAGCCCAGCAACAAGTCCAACACGAGGCTCAGCGTCGCGAGGCTGACTTCTTGAGGAACAGTATAGTAACTGCACTGGAGCAGGCCAACCTACCAGATCGATGGCCATCAACGGACTCTATCACTGACTTTCGCCAACTAAAGCCCCGCACTTTTTCTGGCAAGGAAGAGCCCACAAAAATTCATGAATGGCTCACCAACATTCGGCATCAACTAGAAGCAGCAGAGCCACCACGGGAACGTTGGATGACTGTCGTCAGAATGCAATTAACGGACAATGCTCATCACTGGTGGCTATCCGAGGAGACACGGCTCAGACCAGACCGAGTTACTTGGGAGGAGTTCTCCAGGATCTTCCAGGAGATGTACATTCCGGCCATCGCACAATCAGAACTTCGGGACAAGTTCAACCGCCTCACTCAGGATGCTATGACGGTGGAAGAGTACAACGAGGAATTCATTCGTCTGAGCCGCTTTGCCCTAACCCTGATCCCGACAGAGGAAGAGAAGGCCGAGAAGTTCTTCGATGGACTGAACTTCTATGTGGGCGCCCGCAGATGTGGGCGCGTACCCGCACCCGTTACGCGCGTCGAACCGAACCGAAGAGGAAATCGAATCGGCATTCGGCGCCCGCAGATGTGGGCGCGTACCCGCACCCATTACGCGCGCCGAACCAAACCAAACCGAGCCGAGCCGGGCCGGGCGGCGGCGGCGGCGCGCGCGTGTAGCCCAAGGGGTTCCCCACACAACAACTTAATAGAGCAAAGAAGAGAAAGTAATATATGTACACAAGAGGGCTTTGGTGCATCCGATGTGGGACTAAAGAAAGGAAGAGGAATTTGAGTTTTTGAATAAAAGCAAAACCAACAATCCCCCCCCAAAAAGTCAAGTTCCGAAACAGAGATAAGAGTGAAGTAAATAGAGAGAGAGCATCTGGGCAGTAAAATACTATGCATAGATGAGATGGACTACAGCCTTGAATCTCACGTAGTGACTATTGCCTTAATCTGAAGAAGTGCTTTATGGACTATGCCTTGAATCAGACTTCTTGAACCAGATTTAGAAAATAGCACACATAGTACGCTAGAGGTCCTTGGTCTATCGGGTGGCGCTTTTAAGAAGGCCATGCGCACTTTTTCACATTCATGAGAGTTGTCTGTGATCGCCCTGTCCCATAGTCGCGGCCTTCACGACCTCTCATATAGGTAAGTCCTTAATGGTTGGTGATATGTATCAACCCAGCATTACAGCTTGGACCTATTAAGAGTTTCAACTCATCCTAACCATATCACACAAGAACACTGTCACCATAGGGATGGGGAGTCATTGTACACATGTACAGCCACTTGGGCTTTATTTTAATGAGACTTTAATCTCGAGTCAGTGTTCCATAAAGTCACATAAGTTCAGCTTGTTTCTACCCATTGAACCGGCTTCTTGGGATCTCCAGTCAGACTCGGTTGGGTTGCCACTGCTGGTGACTAACTTATGGGCTTAACCCCATCCCCCTCGATGATTCTAGGATCAAAGTCCTAAACAGACCCTTCGTCAAGTGATCTGCAAGGTTCTTTTCTGACTTTATATAGTCAAGAACCACATATTTGCCTAGTAGGCTTTTGATTGACTTGAAGCGCAGCTGCAGGTGCCTGTTCATCTTAGCATTCACAGAATCATGCTTTAGTAGTTCAATAACAGATTTATTATCACAATTTATAGAAATTGCAGGAACAGGACTAAGAGAAACAGGTATATGCATAATAAGATTTTTAAGCCATTCAGCTTCTGTGCAAGTTGTATCTAATGCTATCATTTCGGAGTCCATTGTACTCCTAGCTATGATAGTTTGCTTGCAAGAGCCCCAAGAGATTGCAGCTCCTCCTAGAGTAAAAACACATCCAGTAGTTTTATATCATGTGAGTCGGTTACCCAGTTTGCATCTGAATAACCTTCTATGATATCAGGGTGCCTAGTAAAATGAAGTTTGTAATCTATGGTGCCCTTGAGATATCTAAATACCCTATCCAAGGCAGTCCAATGTGACTGATTTGGGTTACTGGTATATCTGCTTAGTCTCCCAATAGCAAATGCAATATCAGGTATTGTCCTGTTTGTTACATACATAAGGGAGCCTATCATCTGTGAATATTTATGTGGTTCCAAAGGTGATCCTTCATTCTTTTTCAGTACAATACTGCTGTCATAAGGAGTAAGGACAGGTTTCTTATCAAATAACTCAAATCTTTTTAGCATTTTTTCAATTGAATGTGCTAAAGATAGAGTATAACCCTCTTTGCCTTTGGTCACTTGCATTCCTAAAATTAGGTTGGCTTCTCCTAGGTCTTTCATATCAAACTGGCTAAATAAATAGTTCTTTGTAATATTTATCAATTCCAGTGATGAACCTAGGATAAGGATGTCATCTACATACAAGCATAAAATGACACAACTTTTACATGTACCTTTAGACTATATGCATTTGTCATACTCATTTGACAAGAAACCATATTCACAAATTACTTTGTCAAATTTATTGTGCCATTGTTTGGGAGCTTGTTTCAGGCCATAGAGGGATTTTACTAGTCTGCAGACTTTCTTTTCTTGACCTTTAGCAATGAAACCTTCAGGTTGGTCCATATAAAGTTCTTCCTCTAGGTCTCCATTCAAAAATGTTGTCTTTACATCCATTTGATGGATTAGCATATCATGAATGGATGCTAAGGCCAAGAGAGTTCTAATGTGTCACGACCCGCACCCGAAAATTGGGCATGAGTCGTGGGTACGTCCAGCCTACGCCGCAGCATCGGCGGTAGAACGCTGTCTAGGTCACAAACATAGTATATCCTGTCAATAGTCTCAACTCCGTACGGAGGACAATGATAAATGAATCACAGTTCTATAATGTACTCAATCACAACTATAACATAATGGCACGATGAGAATTGAAAAGAGTTCTATTTAAACCAAACACAAGAAGTCCAACTCTAATCCTGGGTCTAAATGACCTCACAAGTCACAAATAAAATAAATACATCTCAGTCTCAGTCTCAGTCTAAAACAATAAATGCAGAAAAAATAATCTAAGCATGGGCAGGCAAGTTCTCCTCTAGGATAGGCACCTCCTCTGGGATTTCTGGAGTGAAATCTCCCTCTATTCCTGGGCCGTAATGAGTAGGGCAAAAGTCCTCCAGGTCCTCTGAAATTATTTTTATCCAGTCAGGATTGGAGCGAAGCACAAGCACTAACAGCAGTTTCATTTAAATTGACAAAATCTATAAACAGTGTAAGAGATACAAGATGGAAATAAAAGCTGAACATGTGAAGTACTGGAGAAATGAAAATAGACAATAGAGCATCTAGCAATGAGCAATAAACAGTGAATGCTAGAACAGTAAATCTGAATAAAGATAAAACATCTAACTAAGTGGTTGAAATATTAGTTTATTATGTGATCGGCTTGGGACTGGATCAGGCTGGTTATATATGATTAGCTATGATTCTTTTAGGTCAGGCTAACCGCATGGTTAGCTATGGTGCATATAGTGGTCAGGCTAATCATATATAACAGCTATGGAGCATATAAGTGGTCAGGCTGCACCCGACGTGAGAAGTGGGGTGAGCTATGGTGCATATTAATGTTTGGATATGATCACATAATCTACTAATAGTTCCCCATCCCCCAGCTAGCACGATGGATTCCAACCACGACTCCTCGTGATGGGGACCTAGGGTGCTAACCCGTGTATCCGCAGTGTCGGAATCAAGTATGAAATACACTACAATTTATAGAAGTAATCAACCATAAAAACTGTCAGAGAATGTACTCGCCTGTGGTCCTGAGCAAGGTGTGAGGATCGATGTCCAAAATGGGATCAAAATGACCTAATATGGAAATTTTAATGTTAATTAATGAATTAAAAGAATAACATGTTTAACAATTTAAAAACGAGGTTTCTAGGTCATGTCTAAGGTTTACTGGTCAAAATCTAATTAATACTGGTCGATATCCTAACTAGTAACTTAATACTTATTTTACCTTACTAGTACCTTACCTTATTCATATTACTCAAAACCTCTTTAACATAAGGACACTCTAATCTATCATTAAGATTTAGTCTTGGTGCCTGGGTTCTCTAATACAACTCTCAATAACCCCATCTTACTGATACATAACTAGCACACTACTTATATGATCTAGGTAACACTACTTTGATAGCACCTTCACCTAACACTCAAGACTCACCTTCACACCTACTGACACAATGGTATCATACTATATCTAAGTATAAAATCCATAACTTAACTTAAATACTCAAATTCCAAATCTTAGGCCTGGAATGATACTGCTAGTGTTACTCTGTTCTCAGATACTCACACCCATACATAATACACTCACACATAAGTCAGTATACACAGTATTCACTGGGACTTCAAACTGACACACACACACAACCACTTGAGTTCACCCTCACATACTGCTACACACTGCACAGGTAACACAGGTACCACTCACACACACTGCTATGCACAGAACTCAGGCTTCCCCCCCCCTAAATCTGATACACAGTTTTCTGTACACAGGTATCTCACACACATCCTCAACCACTCTAAGACTGATAGACACATAGGTACACAGTGTCCTGAACTGTCCTCTCTTAACCCTTTACACAGGGACACTGAGAATCACTTCTCAGTCCAAATGCATAGATCCCCCCTCTCCTTTACACTACACTAACTCACTGACACATAACAACTACACACATACACAGTTCACACAACTAATACTACTTGCTCCCCTTAACCTAAATAACTGATACTCAGACATTGCTCATAGACACACACATTCACTGCCCTTTGATCCCAAGCCACTGACACAGTCAAATTACCTATGCACACACAGGAAACACAGTTGGTTTCTTGATAAACTGTTACTGAAATCTAGACACACAAACACAGAATGCACTTCACCAATACAGCACACACACATACTGAATATACCCACACTGATGTTCCCCTTTCTGCAATACTGATACATTGCACAGTTACACAGTTCTAAAACACACTCTACACCACATTATCTCCCACACAGTATTCTATACTCAGGCACATACTGCCTCTTAATTATCTACACACGGTTATAACTGACCTGCACATCCTTCTACAATATGGACTGCACACAGGTATCAATCTCTGCACACTGCACACTTGCACATAAACTCACCAAAAACTGATACACACAGATATCCTAAATACCTACACACTGATGCAAACTCTACAAACACATTGGTTCATATAGGTAATACACTGAGAATTTCTCAGTAGACACAGGTCATCTAACACCTAGGTAATACCCTGTCTACCCATTTGCACTGCACAGGCACTGTTCACACAATACTGATGTAGACATTTACTGAATCTCAACATCAAAACCTGCACACAGGAATTTAACATGGTTGATTTTTGATGAACTGTTACTAAAACTTAGACACACACACAGGAAATCAACTAAGACACTAACACTAAGACACTGCTACACAACTCCCTCTCCTTGCTCCTCTAAACTAATACTCACACATACATATGCACAGCCACATACACAGTTCCCCTCAAACCCGAGTACACAATGAAATCCCACACACATCCCTACATACCCGACTGAACAGAGCCTTCCCCCATCCCCCATCGATTTGCATACACAGCATAGCCACAGAATTCTCCCAAACCCGACTGCATACTGTTAAAATTTCCCACACACAGATCTCTCCCCTAATGCACAGGAACCCAACAATAGCTAAACACAGTTCAAAAGTATTATGTATATAGATGGGTATATTGAAACATGCAGTTAATTAGTATACATAGATAGGCAACCCTAACAATCATTTCATCAAACACATGATGTGCAAGGAACAAATATACACACAACCCATGAATCCTCAACCCAAAACCCTAAAAATCGGGTATCAACCTACCCACATGAGATGAAATCAACCTATCTTCGAATATCTAGGGTTAGGGTTCTGTTAATTGGGGAAAACTATGTTGGTCACCAAAACCTAATCCAAAAACCCTAAAATCGAACTACACACAGATTTGGAGGTTCCTAATGGCCATTTCCATCTAAAAACAGAAATTAAAGGAATAAAACTAGAGTTTTACCTGCAAGGAAGGTTCTTCTATGAAAGTTCTTCCTTTCCGAGTTTCCTTGACCCAAGTTTCCTGATTTCCTTGCTTTGGAGGAGGAGAGAATGGAAGCCCTAGGTTAAATTTCGAAAATGGGGTGGGGAATTGGTTTCTCTTGTGGAGGCTAGGGTTTCCTTTCTCTCTACGTAAAGAATAGCTTTGTGAGAAGCTTCTTTTTATATTAAACCTAGGTTTTAGGGTTTCTATGCCTAGTTTTTAGGTTAAACCCCTTGGCCCTCTCATGTAGAACCTAATAGACTCAGGTTAAGTCAGTCTAGGGTTTTGAGGGTTCACCCTAATTTTGTATTCTAGGGTTTCACTAGAACAGGGTTTACAAAATTAGGGTTGACTCACTAGGGTCTGTCCCTATGAGTTCTAGGGTTTCTACCTTAAACCAAATATCACTAATAAATATAATTAGTTTATAAAACTCAGCAAAATAATTAGATTCATAATTATTTAAAATAGCTAAATTACAGAAATACCCTTATATGGAAAAGTGGTAGTGACATAATGGATGTGATCCTAGCTACAGGAGAGTAGGTATCAAAATAATCTAACCCTTTCTTCTGGGTAAAACCCTTAGCAACTAATCTGGCTTTATATTTCTCTATAGTACCATCGGCTCTGAGTTTCTTCTTGAAAATCCACTTACAACCTATTGGTTTATTCCCTAAAGGTAGATCTGTTAGAAACCAAGTGTTATTCTCCATGATGGAGTTGTATTCACTGTTAATGGCTTCTTTCCAGAAGGGAGCATCAGGAGACGACATTGCTTCTTCATAAGTTGAGGGATCACCCTCTATCAAAAAGGTGAAGAATCCTTCTCCTAAATTTTTTTCAATCCTATTCCTTTTACTCCGTCTTGGTTCTAAGTCTTGTTCAGATTGAGAGCTAGGTATTTGGACTTGAGAACTAGTAGAGGGTATGGAGGAAGAGATTGAACTTCTATCCTTAAAGGAAAATATGTTTTCAAAGTAAACTGCATCTCTTGCTTCTATAATGGTATTATTAGAGATTTCATTTACTTCTGAGTGAGTCACTAGAAATCTATTGGCACAGCTGTCTAAGGCATATCCTATGAAAACAGCGTCTACAGTTTTGGGACCAATCTTTCTCTTTTTAGGTTCGAGAATTCCGACTTTAGCAAGGCATCCCCAAACTCTAAGGTAATTAATCATAGGTGCTCTACCTTTCCACAGCTCATAGGGAGTCTTATCTTTTGTCTTACTAGGAATCCTATTAAGAATGTAACAGGCAGTTAAAAGAGCTTCTCCCCACAAGTTATCAGGAGCACCAGAGCTGAGAAGTATGGCATTCACCATATCTAACAGAGTGCGGTTCTTGCGTTCAGCAACTCCGTTAGACTGAGGTGAATATGGAGCAGTTACCTCATGAATTATTCCATGTTCTTCACAGAAGTTAGTCATTTCGTTTGAGGTATACTCTCCACCACGATCAGATCTAAGGATCTTAATCTTCCTTTCTAATTGATTCTCAGCTTCAGATTTGAAAACCTTAAACCTATCTAAAACTTCAACTTTGATTTTTAGAAGGTAGATGTAACAATACTTTGAATAATCATATATAAACGTAACAAAGTATTTTCTACCGCCTCTAGTCAAAATCCTATTTGAGTCACATACATGACTATGAATAAGTTCTAGAGGGTCAGAATTTCTTTCTACAGATTTGAATGGTAATCTAGTGTGTTTGGCTTGAACACAAATCTCACATTTGTGTTTGTCATCTATTGGAGTCTTGGGAATAAGATCTAAAGTCATCATTCTTTTAATAGAACCTAGGTTCACATGACCTAGTCTGCCATGTCAAACATTTGAAGATTCTATATTAGAGACAATGAGAGAACAATCAGAATTTTTATTCATTGTACTTAAAATAAAAAGACCATCTTTTACAAAGCCTTTTCCTATAAAAGAGTCATGCTTAGAAAAAAACTACTTTATTAGCCTCCATTACAATTTTGTATCCTGAGGCTACAAGAAGGGATCCACTAACTAGGTTCCTCCTGACAGACGGCACATGAAGAACATCATGAAGAGTTAAGATTTTTCCTGATGTCATCTTCAGGTTAACTTTTCCTCTTCCAGTGATTTGTGACGTTGAGCCATCTCCTAGGGTCACACCTCCTCCACTTGATTTCTGATAGTTTGAAAAATAGGAGCGATCAAACGAAACGTGAACATTAGCTCCAGAATCCAACCACCAATCATCAGAATGGTAAGAGAGGTTAATAAGGGGTTGAAAGCTTACAGACCTGAAGGAACTCGAAGAACCTTTGTGAAGCATGTTCGCTTCTGGTCTAACTGAGCCCTTTCCTTTGTAGGAGGTCTGGACAGCTTCCTTCTTCCTATGGTAGCAGTTGGTGGCCATATGGTTTATTTTACCACACACAAAATATAATCTCTTCTGATCCTGAGTCTGACTGAAGTTTCTAGGTTTTTGGTTTTGGTGATGATGGTTTTGGTGGTTAGGCTGAAAGTTTTTCTTCTTCTTGAAGAAATTCTTTTTGGGTTTATAAGGAAAATTAGACTTGGGTTTTCCTTGGCCTTCTACAAGGTTTACCTTAACTTTAGATTCAGTCTTAGGCTTAGACCTCAATCTAATTTGTTCTTCGGTTCTAATTTCCTTTAGAACTTGATTGTAGGTAAGGTCTCCTTGTGTATGGATAAGATCCTTAGCCATATCAGACCAAGAGGGAGGTAGCTTGTCTATTAGGCATGCTATTTTATGTTCATTGGAGAAAGATGTCCATTTGGCTTGTATATGTCTAAGGTATTCTTGGAATTCATGGAGCTGGTCATTCATTGGTTTGTTATCTACCATAAAATACCTATTAAAGGTTAAAAAATTAAACTTTTCTATTCCGGCATCATCACAACCGTATTCATCTTCCAAGGCTTTCCACAGTTCTTTAGCGCTCTTGTATTCAAAAAATATATCATACAAGGATTCAGATAATGCGCTTAGAATTCTATGAAAACAATGGAAGTCTATCTCTTTTGGATTTTTTGGTTTTGATGAGGTGGATACTCCTATGTCAGACTCAGTTTCATCAGAATCATTTGTGATGGGTGTGGACCCATCAATGGCAGAAATAAGTCCTAAAGTAGTGAGCCAAAATTTCATTTGGCTCTGCCATCTCTTGAAGTATGAGCCATCAAACTTAGCAGGTTTTACAGTAGATGATTCCTCCTTACCAGTCATGATTACAGTCTGGAAAATATAAATTTATTTAATAACAATGTCTAAGATAATAGTTTAGGTGGTCTTTGCTAATCAATCTTAAAATCTTTAGTTTTTCAAGTGTTGATCAACTCAGGTTAGCTGTAGGGGCCGATTCCCAGCTAGCGGTGGTCCGAAGACTCTTAAATACCGTGTCGCTTAGGGTTATTTACACCCAGTTGACAGAAGGACCCTTTCGGCTTGTGCCCGAGTTTGTCTCTACTTTGAAACATTAGATTCAAGATTTTATTTGCAATTTCCTTTTACTAAACTATTTTCTTTTTGGTCCTAGTTGCTTTCAAAATACTAAGTGATTAGAAAAAGAAGCAAGTTGTAAGTTACAATTGAAAGAAATTTTGTGATCAAAATTGCAATTGACAAATTTATCAAATGTGCTAACAATATTTAAAACACTTTAAGCAAATTTGTAATTTGACAATATAGTAAGCAATTTGACAAGTAAACAAATAAATGAATTGAGGAATTGAAACAAATTGCTATAGTGACTGAAAATTGTTATAAGTCAACTTGTATTTGCTACGAAATCAACTTGTTGAATTTGTAGAAAATTAATTTGCTACAGTAATTATCAATTATTTAGAATAAATCAATTATAACAAATAGTGAGAAGCTAATAGTGAAAATTAATTCTAACAAATTTCTAGAAATCAATTGTAACAAATAAATTACAACAGTATGTTTAAGCAATTGTAACAATTTTCCGGGATTCTAACAGATTGCTAGAAGTAGCGGTAACAGTAACTATTGGTTAGAAATTTCAAAAATACTAAGTGCTATTTTGTTGTGAACAAAATGTTTTATCAGTGTTGTGAACAAAATATTTTATCAGTATTGTGAACAAAAGTGTAACAAATTAGAAGTTTCGGGATTCTAACAAATTGCTTGAACAAATATTTGAGAATAAAACACTGTATACACTTACTGTTAGTTGTGAACAAAAGTGACAGTAACAGTGTCGTGAATAAAAGTAACAAGTTGTGAATAAAATGTTACAGTCAAATTCAACAGTAGCTATTTTGTACATAAATCAACAGTAAGTATTTATCAGTAACTATTTCAATTCTAACAACAACAAAAAATAAACTCTTAGATTGTTAGAATTTGTTGTTTTCTTTATACTAAATTTCAGAATACAAAAATAAAATTAAGATGTTACCGGCCTCTGGGGAAGTCGTGCACGAAGCACTGCCCTAAGAGTTTATTCGGGATCTGTGTGCAGACGTTCCCGAAGCTCCTAGTGGTAAAACCCCCGCACTACCGGTATCTCGTTGCCGCACACGACTTGGAGAGAACGACCAGAACTTAGCTCTGCCCAGAGCTCGGAGACAATAAAAATTGAAACAGAACGTTGACAGAGGTTTGGAGTACGAAATATTTCTGATTGGTTTTACAAAAAAATCAGTCTGATATATATAATACTGATGTGTAACGGTCAGAATTAATTTCCCTATTAATTCAGCCGTTACACAAAATAAAAGAATGAACCTGGACACAATAACGGTTCAGAAATTAATTTTCTAACGTTCAGAAAATTAAATAAAATGAAGAGGAGCAAAAAGATTTTTAGGGTCCCAGCCCGAACCCGAAGAGGAAATCGGATCGGCATTCGGCGCCCGCAGATGTGGGCGCGTACCCCGCACCCGTTACGCGCGCCGAGCCGAGCCGAGCCGGGCCGGGCGGCGGCGGCGGCGCGCACGTGTGGCCCAAGGGGTTCCCCACACAACAACTTAATAGAGCAAAGAAGAGAAAGTAATATATGTACACAAGAGAGCTTTGGTGCATCCGATGTGGGACTAAAGAAAGGAAGAGGAATTTGAGTTTTTGAATAAAAGCAAAACCAACAATATGCTCGTATTTTCTAGGTTTAGTCCTACGAACACTTTCATATTGGTAGGCCAGTCCTCCGCATTAATACCGACGTTGGTGTCTTCCCGTCAGCTTTACGGTGGACTACGGATGTAGTTATCTCTTTATACCGGGACAAATTTGATACACTGAAATATAACGAGGTAAAATAATTGTATTATTATTTTATAAAGTCATTATGACCATTATCTTATAACTACCATTTATTTATGATAGAGCAATTTCTCTAGTTTTCCAAGCTTTACAATATTTAATATGTATTTAGTGTTCCCTATAGATATCATTTACAACATGCGATGGACTATACGACTGATTATCACGAATTTTATCAATAATCTTATTCTTAACCCATACAGTTGTCGCTAATGGATGATTTTTCGTTGTAAGTCCACCTAAAGAAGAATGTATATTTTCTAGCGTACTAGTGACGAATATTTCGCCGTTGCCAATGGCTTTAGCGTACACTCTCCAATTACAACTAGAAATGTTATATTTATATACAATTCTACTGGCATTGTTTCTAGTAGCCCTGCAATTTTTATTTGCAATTGCTATATCACTAATAAAACTTCTAAATGCATGACGATTAATAAATTCTCTTTCAATGAATAAATTGTTTAAACTATCAACATTATCATTAAGTTCATCATCTATATTTTCTATTAAATCGTCACTATTTTCATCGTCGGTATTACCATCATCTACTCTATGTTCTTCTTCAGTAAATAAAATAACTTGGTGAGAAAAACTAGGAGCACTACTAATTATTGGTGGTGGTGGTGGTGGAGGAGTCACAAAAATATTAATATACGGTGATTGTATATTAACTTCAAGAATAAATTTTCATGCTTCCTCACTAACTAAATTTATACAATTAGATAGATAAATATGTACCAATAAAAATTCATAGTCCATAGAATTTTTTTCAATTATTAGATTACGTAAATTATCAAACGAACTATTTCGATCAATTAAAAGAACTTCAGCTAAACCTCCTTCATAAGCTAACCCATTTAGTACACCACCAAGCGAGCATAGTATTGTTAGACTTCGATCCATGGCAACAAGAAAATTGACTTCAAAGATTGTATATTGAACTGGGCTTCTCCTGTGTGGAAAGAAAGAAACTTCGTATGAAAAGAAAGAATTTTCTGTTTACAATGTTTGATATGCTGATATGAAACAAATACTACGTTTATATAGGTAGCTTCAAAACGAGCGTTAGACGAACATTGGATATGAACGTTGGTAAAAAAAAAAAGAGCCGTTGAAAGAGCGGTTGTGAAATAGCCGTTGGGCATAAACTAACTCCTAAACTAACACCAATCCATAGACCCAGACCAAATTTCAAACCCAAATAAAAATCAAACCATTCCCCAACCTATTATTTGTTTTTCTTCTTTATTTAGTCTTATTCTTTTTTTTTTTCATATAAAAAAAAACTAACCATTAAAATAAACTAAGCCTTAGAGGGAAAAAAAATTACTAGTTTTTTTTTTCCTTTTTTTTCTTTATTTAGTTTTTTTTCTTATAAAAATAAACTTTAATATGAAAATAGACTTTAATATGAAAAAAAAAAACTAAGTAAAAAAAAAAAAAACTAATATATATCCTTAAAATATTTCTTTAGCTAAATAAAAAAGCTAATATAAATATAAAAAAAAACCAAATCATTTCTTTTTTTTTCTCTAAGTTTTCTAAATTATTTCGTTACAATTAATTTATTTACAATTTATTTCGTTAAAGTAAAATTTTTGAAACCAAAATCCAAAACTAAACTAAACTAAAAAAACAAAAAAGAAAAAAGTAAATAAAAATCCAAAACTAAACTAAATAAAAAAACTAAATCAAAAAATCAAAACATAACTAAATAAGAGAATTAATAAAACAAATCAAACCAAACCAAACCAAACCACCACTCCAACCCAACCGACCCGCGGACCCCACTGCACATTATCCGCCAACCTAGTTGGCGAAAAATAGGCTGCGGGTCCCACTGCTTGCTCCACGTCTGCTTTTGCTTTGTCTGCACGTCTGCTGCTACTCCCACGTGTTATAGTGTCTGTTTTCTGCCAACTACGTTGACGGACTTTTTTTAATTTTTTTTATTTGGGTAAACTTGTTTCGTTTGCATTAATTTAATATAAATTAATTTTGCTACAGTAAATTTTTAGTTCTTCTTATTAACGATGAATAATAAAATATAAAAAAACAAGAAGAGACATAAAGTACCTGGACAAAGTCATGAAACTACGAAGGAGTAGGTTGAAAGCAAAAAAAATGTAAAAGAAAGTCATGATATTTTATAGGGCAAATAAAAGATATTTATGTTTTTTTAACAAACCCCTCACTTAACCTCATTAATCCCTCCGATTTGGGATATAAAATGAACAAAAAAAAGACTAAACAAATCTCCATTTAATCCTTTATTACTCTTCCTTTCAAATCTCCACCCTCAAACAAACCAGTTTTTTTTTTTCTCTCATTTAATTCTCTTAACCCTCAATCCAAATAGACCCTTGAGCAAAACACCCAAAGTTTATTTTATGACTAATTAGCATTTAGACCTTGTATTTTATATTAGTTTAGAGTTGTAGCCATGACATATCCGATTTAAAAGTTTGGACCATATTTTTTTTTTCCATTATATCTTGAACATGGGTACAAGGGTAACAAAAAACAAAACTGGAAACGAGGGTATAGTGGAAAAAAAATAAAAAATTAAAGTCCAAACTTCCTATTTGCACATGTTATGTCTTATACTCAAAACTCATATAAAATTCATGGTTTAAACGCTAGTTAGCCCTTTTTTAATAAAAAATTATTTTTATTACTATTTTTTTTTTTTTTTTTTTTAAGTTTGTTTAACATTCCTTCCAGTGAAAAGAAAGGCACTGGTAGCTTTTACAAAACCAAAGCCCATTTCTTTTGTTTCCATTTTATCTTTTAGGGGCTACTTGAATTGAGGGTGAAGAGAGTGATGTGAGGGACTGTTAAATGAGGGAAAAACTTCTTGATTTGAAGGTGAGAATTTATGAGTGAAAGTCAGAGAGAGTTAAATGAGAGAAAGTTTAATTTTATTTGGTATATTTTTCATGCAAAATCGGATGTTAAAAAAAAATGAGGACTTGTTATTTGAAAAGTCATAAATATTTTTTGTTTTGACAATTTTTAATAAAAAATTCAATCAAATCTAATTTTATGTCACATGAGTATTTTGATAACTATTGTTTTTTTCTCTCACTCAAAACTTCCAATTCAATTCAGAATTATTAAAATACACCCTATTTAATTCTTCCTTCAATCCAAACAAAGTTATTTATAAGGGATATTTTAGCAAATATTCCTACACAAAATATGAAAACTAGGAGATACCTCCATTATTAAAAAAAAAAAAACTAAGAGATGCTCTCATTTTATTACGAAACAGTAAAAATCTCAGTTAGTGAGCTCACGTGCTCACTTAACACACACGTGACGCTATAAAATAACAAAAAAATTCATAAAATAAATCCACGACCAAATGTGTCTTGTATTAGAGTAAGTTTTTATATTTTTACTCATATTTACTTACAATACGATTGTCAAATGTGTGACATAGATTTGTGTGACAGATTTTGTGTCATTTATGTTATTTTACAAGTAGATACGAGTAAAAACTACAAGACATATTCCAATAATGACAAGCATTTTTTAAGTAAACCTAAGTAAAATGAAGAAACATACTTCAATACGAGACACGTTTGGTCGTGGGTTTATTTTGTGGACATTTGTGTCATTTTACAGTGTCACGTGTGAGTTAATTGAACACGTGAGCTTACTTAACCGAAATTTTGACTGTTCGGTCCAAAACAATAAAAATATATTAAAAAAAACTATCTATTAATTTTTATATAAAGTATTTACTAAAATAATCCGATATGTAATGACTCCCCTCTTCCATCTTCTCTTCTATTATATAATGCGGCTTGAAAAAGTTTCAAAAGTGAGCTGTATATCATCAATATTTTTTTATATAAAAATTCAAAAAATAACTATCGCATGTATTTTCATCTCACTTAATGGAAAACAATTAAAAACCGGAACATATAACAAATAATAAAATATATTTTAAATTTAAATTATATTTAAATTAATAAATTGTATTATCTAATTAAACACATATCTAAAATTAATCATGGTATTATCTAATTAAACACGTATCAAAAATTTAAAAACAAATATTTACAACAAACTATAATTGAAAATTTAAATTATATTTAAAATATTTTAACAAAATTTAAAATATTATCTAATTTTTAATAATATTATAAAATGCACGTGAAGGTGCTCTCTTCTCCTGACCCCACTCTAACTCATCTTCATTTTTTTACATCCTCGATCAATAATCCAAGCAGAGCCTTAGAGAGAGGGAGAAAAAAATGGAGGAGGAGAGCAACGAGAGGGAGAGGGAGAGGGAGAGGGAGAGGGAGGGAGGAGGAGTTGCGGCGGCGGCGGAGGATGAATCGTCCGGTCGGTACCTGGATCTGACGAGCTTCCAGCTGCACGACCTGGGTGGGGTCGAGATCCCGGAGGGCCTGGTCGAGCTCGACCTCACCGCGAACCGCCTCTCCTCGCTCGACCCGCGGATCGGGCTCCTCTCCGCCCTCAGGAAGCTCTCCCTCCGCCAGAACCTCTTCCAGGACGACGGCGTCGACCCCATCTCCACCTGGCACGCCATCTCCGGATTGCAAGTATATATTATGATCAACTTTCCCCTTTTATTCATTCATCGACCAATTGATTGCTTCTCGTACTTTTATCAATTTCTTTTTCTATCTTGCTTGTGTCCTTGGTTCCTTAGTTGTCCTCCAAGCCGTGTCGCCGTGTCCTTACCATGTCGTGTGCCGTATCCGTGCGGGGGATTACCCTTTATGCCACGTTTGGTTCACGGAATCATGACCTTGGGAAAGAAAAGTCATTCCTTTCATATGTTTCGATGCGAGAAGGAAAGGGGAGGGAAGGAAAGTCATTCCTTTCCTATTTTTATATGCGTAAAGGAAAGGGGAGGAAAGGAAAGGATTCACTTTTCCTCCCAATGTATTTACTTGGCCTTTCCAAACACCGGAAAGGAAAATTGATAGGGATAACAATTTCCCAAAGGAAAAGAAATAGCAAGGAATTGGTTTTCTTTCTTTTTCCTTTCCGTGAACCAAACTAGGCCTTAGCGAAACACGGGGGCTGCAAATTGGGAAAAGTTCATGGTATTTGGTTGCAAATCGTGCGGTATTTATTGGACAAACTGTACTTCTTATCTTTGGAAAAAAGAAAGAAAGAGTAAATGTGTTGTTCCTATGCCCCCTTTGTTGAATTCCTGGAATCGTGGACGCCTAATACCTCGACTGGAGTCTGACTCAAATGTTTGGCTTTGGATATGGTATTCCGACCCTATAAGGATGCTCGTACGGTCGTACCATTTGGGTGAAGTTCTGCACCTGATAGCTTGTAGGGTAGGGTTTGGAGGATACATATTTCTGAACCGACTACTGAATAGTTATGTATAGTGCATGATAGTTGATATAAATAGTATATAGACATGAATATTAAGTAATAAAAACTCTTCGATCTTTAGGGTCTCCTTGGCAATGGTGTCTTCATCGGTTTTGGGAATTTCTCTGAGCTGACCGTTTATGAAGTATTTAAACAAATCCATACTTAGTCATTTTTTTGAGGCACTGGTTTTGGTTAGCCCCTCCTGGGAAGAGCAAGATAAACGGAAGGAGGAGAGAAAATGAAAGAAAGAAGGAAAGGTACATGTTTATGGCTGAACAAATCATCCCTTAGATGACTGTCAAGTCATAAATCCAAACCCGTCAACCAATCTCCACCCTCCAAACAAACCCAATTAACCAATGGGCAAAGCTGCAACCAAGTCAGCAAGGTTGACCTGGCCAGTTCAGTGCGAACAACATCCTGCAGGTATGTTGTTGGCACTGTAAAGAACACAAATTGGGTTTTGGATTAACCAGTTTTTCCCGCCGGTCCTAGACCGTATCCTTGGTAGATTGCTAATAGTCTCTAGGGTTCCCGGGTGGTCTACAGACGAGTTGGTTATCAATCAAACTCTACGAACACACCTTTTAGTTGCATAACTCCGTTAATCGTTTAAGTTATTACGGGTATTCCATGGCGACGTGCTCGTGTGATTTTGACACGGATCGAGAAAAGTCCAAAAAAACAGAATCAAGTAGGAATTTCAGGCTAGCACGGGTTCGTGTACGGGTATGCTACCAATATCAAAAACACGAAAAATACAGAATAAAGATGTGCACATGGATACCCGTATCAAAATATGGATATTGGTAGACGAGTCTCATACTATTGAAGGGCTGAAAACGAGATTTGAGAATCATGTGTTTCCTAGTTGTGATTCTTGGAGAACGAATGCACAGGAATGTCAATAAAAGGATGCTATGCTTTTATTCACAACTTTCACAGTTTCCTAACAATTGTTGATTAACAAATTACTTGCTAGTCTCATTCCCGGGGAGGGGCGGGCCTACATGGGGGTGTCACGACCCGCATCCGATGTAAAGGTACGAGAATGTGGGTACGTCCAGCCTATGCCGCAACATCGGCGGTAGAACGATGTTTAGGTCAACAATACTATCTAAACATCTTACACAATATATGTACCTGTCCAGATATCTCAACTCCAAATGGAGGAACAATATGATAATCAATACTCAATCACAATAAAACTAGAGGAAGATGTAGCACGATATGGAATAGAAGAAGAAAATGAATCACAGTCACAAATACAACTCATATCCAAGTCTAATATACTAGCGCAATAGTCTCAAATATAATACATGTCAAAATGTCTATACTACGACATAACCAATACAAAAGTAAATATCTGCAACTAGCTGATCATCTCCCGGTACCGGCTCCTCCTGAGCCACCGTCTCTAATTCTACACCTACTACGTCCTGAGATCCATAGTGTGTAGGATACCAGTCATCTAAATCATCTGAAAAATATCCAGTCAGGATTGAAGCAAAGCACACATCTAACAACAGTTCCAAATAAATGATAAAGACTATGCGACAGTAAATAGATATAATATACAAGATAAATAGAGCATGAACAGAAAATATACAGAATATGGAAAGCTGTAAATAGTACAAGAGAGATGGACATCATATGTAAGAGTCGGGAAATATAACTAACTAAGTGAGTGGGTACTAGCTTCGACATGTGACCGACTTGGGAACTTGTACAAGAATCATGGCCTGATTAATCATACGTGAAGTGTACGATTAACACTAACATGGAACTTGTACAGGAATACTTGTACAAGAATGGGTATTGATCACATCTCTAACTAACACTCCCCATCCCCCGATTGGTATAGTGGATCCAAACATGGCACGTTACGACACGGGATTCTCCAAGGAGGTAGCAAGTCTTCCCAGGAATCAGTGTCTATATAAGTACAAGAGCAACAAGGCATCTACAGGATACACCAGAAAATACCGAGAATATCTCATGACGGGATCCGAAAAATACCAATCCGTGTAACCACGTGTCAAGAAGTCAAGGATATCTACACTAAATACAAGAAACATAGAAGATATCATAAAAAAAATGTCAGAGAATGTACTCGCCTGAGGTCCTGAGCTGGCAATACAAAATCTGTGTCTGGACTGGTGTCACACTGACCTATATATGAAATATCATGTTATTGGGTGTAAAGAATGATAAATGTGCTAAATGAGTCAAAATATGCTTTATAGGACATTTCTAAGTCAAGATAGTCAAACTAGGTCAAACTAGCTATTTCTAGGTTGTATGAGTCTATACCCAAGTTTTTAGAGTGGCATCTTGAGGATACAAGTCATAATAACTAGTACTAGGTCATAGGATACCTATCTATCCCAATATCATTACATACCTTATACTAGCAAATAATACTAGGTAATAAGTTACTATATATACTTATATCAATATGTATAGCTAATATACTAAACATATGGTATCAATATCATATATAAATTATACAACTATATGAAATACACCTTAGTACCTTAATAGCTATTACTTATCACTATCTCAACTACCAAGATGTCAAATACCATTATCTACCCTCAACAACTAATACCTTATACATCTTGACTGATACTCTATACTAATATCTTAGTGCGTACATACTACTAATCTCCATACTTGGTGTATCATAACATCTAGTGCCAGTGATCCTCAACTTAGTCCAGACCTCACATCCAGCTTCTACACTACCAACAACCCAGGTGTACCTTATTGGCACTGCCTACACTCACACTACACTACACTGATACCCAATACCCCACCTCCATATACTGCTGCTGCTGTTATTTCTCTGTTCAGACAGTGGATCCCCTCCTTACCTACAGATCAACCACACAGCAGTCTTGCTAAAGCTGCTGTTGCTACCACTGCATCACCCCATTGCATCAAAACCCGACCCCCATAGCTCACTGCACCCTCACTCGAGCATCACTCCCCCTTCAAGCTTCGGATCACTGCTGCACTGAGCAAGCACATGCTTGCAGATGTTGCATATATGCAACCAACTGTAAAACATCACAACTTGGCCTTGCCTCCCTTACTTACACCTGAGCCTGTCCAACCCGAGCCCCCTTTGCTCTCTCACAGTGCCACACATGTCGCTGTGTTGACACAGCAACAACACCCCAATGCAGCCCCAAAACCCGACTCTCCCTACTGCTCCTGACACCAACTTGCTGTGCACATCATGCACAACCCTGAGCAGACCCCTAATTGACTGATACATAAAAATACACATATGAACTTAAAGTAACACTCAAGACAATATATATATATATATATATATATATATATATATATATATATATATATATAATCAAAAGGATACAAACCTATATATATATCATTAATACACTAGTTAAACAAGAGAACAACTCTAATTAGAATATCAAATACGCACAAAGCAATAACACAAACACAAGGAGTGCATCACCCCCGTATCACACTAGATCTATGATACGCTTGCGATACGTCCTTGATACTCAATCCAAACCTCACTCAACTCTCCACAAATGATGTGGGCAAGTCCAAAATCATAATTAGAAGCAATACAAAGTGCTAGCTACTCATCTACATGTCCATAGCAAAATATGACGTGTAGATTTTCGTGTCGAAGAAAAAAATTCCAAATCAATCCGTATCACCAAATTGCCATGATACGGCCTACTCGTGTCCAATTGTGGACATATAACTAGTCTCACAACTCCGATCTAAGTCTAATTAGATCTAATTGGTCTCATGACACGCACTTGATGTGTCAATCTCAGAATTCTCCCAAATTGGACACAAAAATCTATGTAGAAACCACAATACAAGTGGAAGTTTTCTAATGGTCAAATACATGAATTAGAGTATAATTATGAAGAAAATTCAGAATTTGCCTATTGGGAGATGGATTTTCAATGAATTACTCAATTGGACACGATTCAGACACAAACTCCTTGCCAATTCTTTCTTCTCCAAGTGCTCATTGCAATCCAAGCTCCAATGCTTCTTAATTGGTAAAAATTGAAAGAAAATGAGAGTGAATTTGATTGAATTTGGTGGAGGTAGAGCTGTCAAGTGGGCTTGACCGGCCCAAATTTGGGTGGGCCGGGCCGGGCCTCTAAGGCCCGTGCATTGTAGTGGTCGGGCCTAAGGGTAAAAAATTGAGCCCAGTCCGGCACATGACCCACGACACGTTGGGCTTTGGGCCGGGCTGTACCGTGTCGTGCCTGGACTACGGGTCTTTTGTCGAAGCATGCGCCGACGAGGGTCCTGATTTGTAATTCGGGACATTGGTGGACAAGGACTAATTTGATAGGCTAGTAAGTGGTCTCAACTAGTAGTAGTTTGTAATCTTAGATTTGAATGTAACAAAACAACTATGCTTGTTTAATTTAATATCTAATGGTGGGGTAAATACTTGTAATTTAATATAGTATTGTTTGGTGTAACATTCTGGATTCATTTATGCATTAGATATTTGAAATAATATTCTAAAAGATTTATAACATTTACCTCCAAAGATAAGGTGTCGGGTCGTGCTTGGGCTTCGGGTCGGGCCGTGCCGTGCCTGGGGTTCGGGCCAGGCCTACCTTATGGGTCGATATATGTGACCCGACATGACTCGATAAACTGGGCCGGCCCCTGCCTACGATTAAACGGGCCGGGCCGGCAGATAGGCCAATTTTTCGTGCCGGGCTCGAGCCGGCCCAATTGACAGGTATAGGTGGAGGGATGAAATAATTTGGGGAAGAACTAAATTGAGGATCTAAATTTAGAATGAACTAATGAGAGGAGAGAGAGTGTCCTCCCTCTTCATATGGCCGGCCCCCTCTAACCCCTTCTCCAAGTAATATGCAATGTCCAATGTGCCCTACTAGTTAGTTATGAGGTTTAGTTAAGGGCTATATTATGAAACTTCTAATTCTTTATGAACTAATCTAATCTCCTTAATTATTTAAGAGAATGGTCTAATTGGACCTACTCCAATGTTGGGTAAATGGGTCATGACAAACTAATGGGTCGGTCCACTAATGACAAGTCTAAATAACAATAGGCTAGTCCACTACAAATAAATGAATAGCACATCACAATATAATTAATTACTAGCATAATATATAATATTAAATTACTAACTAATAATATGCTAATGACAAAAATATCCTCATCTAGAAATGTGGTAGTGACAAGTCTACCCTCCTTAGAAAAATTTCGTTCTCGAAATTTAAGGAACAACTAACACTACAAGAAGCAATCATACAAGAGAGAAGAATGATACCTCACAGCTTAAACAGATAAGGGTATCGCTCGCGCATCTCGGCTTCACTCTCCCAGGTAGACTCTCCCGGAGAGATGCCTCCATGGGACGCGTACCAAGGGAATCGTCTCGTTCCACAACACCTTCTTCCCGCGATCCAGAATCTCCACTGGCTATTCGGGGTAGCTGAGAGTCGAACCCATCTCGATATCCGATTGATCCAATACGTGACTAGGATCTGCCACGTATCTTCTCAGCTGCGACACATGGAATACATCATGTACTCTCTAGTGCAGGCGGCAAGTCTAGCCTATAGGCCACTGCACCGACCCTTGCAAGAACACTGAAGGGTCCAATGTACCGTGGACTAAGCTTCCTACCTCTACCAAAGCGAATTGTGCTTCGTGTCGGAGAAATCCGCAAGAACACTAGATCGCCAACCTAGAACAAAACACAGCCTTAATACTTAACCTAAAACAAAGCAATCACAAGCAATACAAACAAAACATATACCTCAAACTCCAATGGTCTCCGACGGCTATCGGCCCAATGTCGCTGTCTGTCCTGCGCCACCCGAAGTCTATCTCTGATGAGCTTCACCTTCTCAGCTGCATCCACAATCATCTCCGGTTCCAACAAGGCTCTCTCACCAACATCATCCCAAGATAAAGGAGTGCGACATCTCCGTCCATATAAAGCCTCGAATGGTGATATCTCAATACTGGCCTGGTAGCTGCTGTTGTAAGCAAATTCTACCAGGTGAAGATGATCCTCCCAAGAGCCTCTGAAATCCAAAACACAAGTGCGAAGCATATCCTCGAGAGTCTGAATAGTCCTCTTCGACTGTCCGTCTGTCTGGGGGTCATATGCGGTACTAAACTTGAGGTGTGTGCCCAAGCTAGCTTGCAAACTCCTCCAGAAGTGGGATGTGAAGCGACTATCCCGATCCGAGACTATGCTCACAGGAACTGCATGCAATCTGACAATCTGCCGCACATACATCTCTGCTAGCTTCTCCGTAGACGTACCCACTTTGAATGGCAAGAAGTTGGCTGATTTGGTCAACCTGTCTACGATGACCCAAATCGCGTCTTTACCTCCTGAGAACGTGGTAGCCCCGAAATAAAATCCATGGTAACATGCTCCCATTTTTACTCTGGAATGGGTAAAGGCTGAAGTAACTCACCCGGCCTCTGCCTCTCTGCCTTTACCTGCTGGCACACTAAACATCTGGATACAAAGTGCGCCACCTCCCGCTTCATACCATACCACCATACATGCTCCCTTAGATCTCTATCGTGTTGGCACCTGGATGAATAGAGTACTGAGACCGATGCGCCTCCTAGAGAACCTTCTCGCGCAACTCCCTACTAGGCACGCATAGTCTGGTACCGTGCCACAATGATCTATCATCAGCAATAGTGAAGTCCTCTGATAATCCCATCCGAACCTGTGCTCTGATGCTCCTTAGAGACTCATCGTCGTACTGTGTAGCTCGAATCCTGTCCATCTGCTCAGACTGTATCTGCAATCCCCACATCTGCATCTCGACACCAGAAACTAGTACCTCGATACCCGAGCTCTCAAGATCGGCTAATAAATATCTGTCTGTAGTCAAGCACATAGCCACTGGATACCTGCTCAAGGCATCAGCGACTATGTTGTCTTTCCTGGATGATACTGCAATGATATGTCGAAGTCCTTCATCAACTCCAACCACCGTCGCTGTTTCATGTTCATCTCTTTCTGTGTAAACACATACTTCAAGTTCTTGTGGTCTGTAAAGATTTCCACACGCTCTCCGTACAAATAGTATTTCCACAACTTTAGAGCAAAAATGACCGCTGCCAACTCCAAATCATGTGTAAGATAGTTCTTCTCATGAGGACGTAATCACCTTCCCATTCTGCTGCAGAACGCAACCCAAATCCTTCCCTGAAGCATCACTATAGATAGTGAATCCACCCGACCCCGATGGCAACGTCAACACTGGAGTTGTCGTCAATCTCTTCTTCAGTTCATCAAAAGCGGCCTGACAATCTTCTGTCCAGACAAACTCTACATCCTTTCTGGTCAGCCTAGTCATCGGCTCTGCAATCCTGGAGAAGTCATGTACAAATCTTATGTAGTAACCTGCTAGTCCCATAAAGCTCATGATCTCTGCCAATGAATTCGGAGTTGTCCATGACTCCACTGCTGAAATCTTCTTCGGGTCTACGGAGATCCCCTCTCCTGTAATCAGATGCCCAAGAAATTCAACCTTGTCAAGGAAGAACTCACACTTCGAAAGCTTGCCATAAAGCTTCTCCTTCCTGAGAGTCTCCGGAACTATCCTCAGATGCTCCTCATTCTCCTCCGGGGTATTCGAATACACCAAAATATCATCATTGAATACCACTATAAACTTATCAAGGTACTGGTGGAACACCTTGTTCATCAGATTCATGAATACCGCTGGGGCATTGGTCAACCCAAACGGCATCACCATGAACTCAAATTGGCTATACCGAGTCCGAAAAGCTGTCTTCGGAATATCCTCCTTCACTTTCACCTGGTGGTAGCATGACCTCAGGTCTATCTTTGAAAAGCATGACCTCAGGTCTATCTTTGAAAATACCTTCGCTCCGCCCAACTGATCGAAGAGATCATCTATCCTCGGCAGCGGGTATTTGTTCTTGATAGTGAGGTTGTTCAGAGCCCTGTAGTTGATACACATGCGTATCGACCCGTCCTTCTTCGGTACAAACAATACCGGAGCACCCTACGGTGATGAACTGGATCGAATGAAGCCTTTATCCTGCAACTCATCCACCTGCTTCTTCAATTCCACGAGTTCGCTGTTGTTGACTCTATAGACGTGCTGAGATATCGACTCTGCGTCTGGCACTAAATCTATAAAGAACTCAACATCTCGGTCTGACGGCAAATCCGGTAACTCCTCCAAAAAATATCCACGAACTCTGCTATCAACGGATATGGCAGCTCCTCTTCCACCATGCCTCCACAGAAGGCATCCTCGCTCTGCTCTGCTGCTCCTCTGCTCCTCTGGCAATCTCAAACTCTGGCTCTCCTGGCGTTCTAAATAAAATTCTGCCCTACGACAATCTATACTAGCATGGTGCCTACTCAACCAATCCATCCCGAGTATAATGTCGTAGTTCGGAAGTAGCATTACGAGTAAGCACGCACTCAACTTCCGGCCTCCCAGTGTAACTCTCCGATCCTTGCAAACATCACTGACCAGGATAATGACTCCCCCAGTCGTGATCTTACAAATCCTAGCCAATGGTTCAGCCTCTATACGATGCTTAAGAGTAAAAGATATAGATACAAAAGAATGGGAAGCACCGGAATCAAATAAAGCATAAGCTGAAATAGAATCAAGAAGAACTGAACCTGATATAACATCTCCTACTGGTTCGGTCTCCTCGACCGTCATGGCGAATGCTTGCCCCTGCTGTGCACCTCTCTGCTGCTGGTGATGTACAAACCTTTGCTGTTGTGTCTGCAATGGAGGTCCTCTCTGCTGATCCGCAGGTGGCCTCGCTGGTGCTCTCTGAACTGGAGCTGCTCTCTGAGCTGCACGACGAGGAGATATGGGACAATCCCTCATTTGGTGTCCCTCTGCGCCACAATACAAGCATACTCCCAACCTCATCCTACAGACCTCCCAGATATGGCCTGTCTTCTTACAGAAGTGGCAGGTGAGAGTCTGTTGAACCCGTCTCTGCTCCTGCTGCTGTGGCACCTGCTGAACTGGTGCCCGAACTGGAGCCAACAACTGCTGGAAAGTTCTCTGCTACTGGAAATTGGGTCGCTTAGCTGGACCCGCATTGCTGCTAGCTCCTCCGAATACGTCTCTGCCCCTCTTGGTCTTGAGCTCCAAGTCATCCTCCGTCCTCTGAGCATCCATCAGCAAATCCTCGAATGTTGTAGTGCGATGACCCATGGTAAGAGATTTACCTCTCTGATCAATCCCTTTCGGAACTTCCTCGCTCTCGCAAGGGGGTTCTGCACCTCTACAAATCAACCCAATCTGCAGAACTCCGCGGCGTATCCGTCCACTGTCATGCTTCCCTGGACGAGGTCCTGGAACTGGCTCTCTAGGGCACTCGGAGCTACGTTCGGAAAGAACTTCTCCTTGAAAAGCTCTTTAAAAGCTTCCCAAGTCAGTCCTGGCGCCGCGATCCTCGGGTCCGTACGAAACCATGTCAGAGCTATGTCGAACATCTGGTTGTCCGCTGCCTCCACCTGTAAGCCCTCTAGAATTTGTGCTAGCCTAAGGGCTCTCTCGACGTCCTCGATCCAATCATCCGCGTACAATATACCCTCGATGCCCTTGAAATCCTTGGGTCCCATCCTCTTGAAGTCAATGATGGTACCCGGCCTCGGCTGGTACGGTGCTGGATGAAGCGGTACGGTCAGTGGCTGAACAAGTGCTACCCTCTCCACAGTAGCTAGTGCTAGCTGGTGAGCACTCTCGATGCCCTGATGTAAAACGTCCGTCTTCCTCTGCTACGCTATCATCATCTCCTGGAACATAGCAAACTACTGTGTCCCGTCTGCTGGCATGGGTGGTGGGGGTGGAAGATCCTCCGCGACTGAGGGAACAGTCCTCGGAACTGGAGGTGGAGCACCCCCAAAAGCTGTTGCTGAAACCCCCACCTGAACCGGTGAGGCGACCATTTGAGCTGGAGATAGAGCAGTGTCTATTGCCCTCTCAACAGCAAGCTGAGAAGTAGCTGAGGAAGCTGCAGATACTCCCGAGCGATAGAATCTGATCTTCGGAGGCATCCTGAAGACAGATTCAAAGCAAAGGGATCAATATTGCGCAAGATACGATAATATCAAAGAAGGACAATAATATTTCAAAGAAAACAATTATTCAGATTGATAAGGATATCAAAAGCAATGAATCGGAAGTGTTCCTAGCTGTGATTGAGTATACTCTCATCCTATATCCTATATCTTAAAGTAGGGTCGTAGCAGTACTCTAAGTCTGAGTACTACTACGATATCGCACTAGTTGCGACCTTGACTTGCATGTGCCACCATAAAAACGTGTCACGACCCGCACCTGGTGTAAGGGTACGAGAACGTGGGTACGTCCAGCCTACGCCGCAGCATCGACGATAGAACGCTGTCTAGGTCAACAATACTATCTAAACATCTCACATAATATATGTACCTATCCAGATATCTCGACTCCAAATGGAGGAACAATATGATAATCAATACGCAATCACAATAAAACTAGGAGAAGATGTAGCACGATATTGAATAGAAGAAGAAAATGAATCACAGTCACAAATACAACTCATATCCAAGTCTAATAGACTAGCACAATAGTCTCAAATATAATACATGTCAAAATGTCTATACTACGACATAACCAATACAAGAGTCTAAATACCTGCAATTAGCTGATCATCTCCCGGTACCGACTCCTCCTGAGCCACCGTCTCTAATTCTACACCCACTACGTCCTGAGGTCCATAGTGTGGAGGATACCAGTCATCTAAATCATCTGAAAAATATATCCAGTCAGGATTGGAGCGAAACACACCTCTAACAACAGTTCCAAATAAATGATAAAGACTATGTGACAGTAAATAGAGAGAATATACAAGATAAATATATCATGAACAAGAAATATACATAATATGGAAAGTTGTAAATAGCACAAGAGAGAGGAGCATCATATGTAAGTCAGAAAATATACTAAGTGAGTGAGTACTAGCTTCGACATGTGACCGGCTTGGAAACTTGTACAGGAATCATGGCCTGGTTAATCATACGTGAAGTGTACGATTAACACTAACATGTACAGGAATACTTGTACAAGAATTGGTATTAATCACATCTCTAACTAACACTCCCCATCTCCCGACTGGTATAGTGGATCCAACCAAGACACGTTACGACACGTGATTCTCCAAGGGGATAGCAAGTTTTTCCGAGAATCAGTGTCCATACAAGTACAAGAGCAACATGTCATGTACATGATACGCCAGAAAATACCGAGAATAACATCTCTTGACGGGATCCGGGAAATACCAATCTGTGTAACCACGTGTCAAAAAGTCAAGAATATCTACACTAAATACAAGAAACATAGAAGATATCGTAAAAGAAAAACTGTCAGAGAATGTACTCGTCTGAGGTCCTGAACTGACAATATCAATCTGTGTCTAGATTTGTGTCACACTGACCTATATATGAAATATCATGTTATTGGATGTAAAGAATGATAAATGTGCTAAATGAGTCAAAATATGCTTTCTAGGCCATTTCTAAGTCAAGATAGTCAAACTAGGTCAAACTAGCTATTTCTAGGTTGTATGAGTCTATACCCTAGTTTTTTTAGAGTGGTATCTTGAGGATACAAGTCATAATAACTAGTACTAGGTCATAGGATACCTATCTATCCCAATATCATTACATATCTTATACTAGCAAATAATACTAGTTAATAAGTTACTATATATACTTATATCAATATGTATAGCTAATATACTAAATCATATGGTATCAATATCATATATAAATTATACAACTATATGAAATACACCTTAGTACCTTAATAGCTATTACTTATCACTATCTCAACTACCAAGATGTCAAATACCATTATCTACCCTCAACAACTAATACCTTATACATCTTGACTGATACTCTATACTAATATCTTAGTGCGCACATACTACTAATCTCCATACTTGGTGTATCATAACATCTAGTGCCAGTGATCCTCAACTTAGTCCAGACCTCACATCCAGCTTCTACACTACCAACAACCCAGGTGTACCTTATTGGCACTGCCTACACTCACACTACACTACACTGATACCCAATACCCCACCTCCATATACTGCTGCTGCTGTTATTTCTCTGTTCAGACAGTGGATCCCCTCCTTACCTACAGATCAACCACACAGCAGTCTTGCTAAAGCTGCTGTTGCTACCACTGCATCACCCCATTGCATCAAAATCCGACCCCCATAGCTCACTGCACCCTCACTCGAGCATCACTCCCCCTTCAAGCTTCGGATCAGTGCTGCACTGAGCCAAGCACATGCTTGCAGATGTTGCATATATGCAACCAACTGTAACACATCACAACTTGGCCTTGCCTCCCTTACCTACACCTGAGCCTGTCCAACCCGAGCCCCCTTTGCTCTCTCACAGTGCCACACATGTTGCTGTGTTGACACAGCAAGAACACCCCAATGCAGTCCCAAAACCCGACTCTCCCTACTGCTCCTGACACTAACTTGCTGTGCACATCATGCACAGCCCTGAGCAGACCCCTAATCGACTGATACATAAAAATACACATATGAACTTAAAGTAACACTCATACACACACACACACACACATATGATCACATATAATCAAAAGGATTGTGTTATTGCTTTGTGAGTATTTGATATTCTAATTAGTGTTGTTCTCTTGTTTAACTATAGTGTGTGTGTGTATATATATATATATATATATATATATATATATACACACACACTATAGTTAAACAAGAGAACAACACTAATTAGAATATCAAATACTCACAAAGCAGTAACACAAACACAAGGAGTGCATCACCCCCGTATCACACTAGATCTATGATACGCTTGTGATACGCCCTTGATACTCAATCCAAACCTCACCCAACTCTCCACAAATGATGTGGGCAAGTCCAAAATCATAATTAGAAGCAATACAAAGTGCTAGCTACTCATCTACGTGTCCATAGCAAAATATGACATGTGTAGATCCCCGTGTCGAAGAGAAAAACTCCAAATCAACCCGTATCACCAAATTGCCATGATACGGCCTACTCGTGTCCAATTGTGGACACATAACTAGTCCCACAATCCCGATCTAAGTCTAATTAGATCTAATTGGTCTCATGACACACACTTGATGTGTCAATCTCGGAATTCTCCAAATTGGACACAAAAATCTATGTAGAAATCATAATACAAGTCATATGAATCTAGTTCTTGTTCCTATGGATAGATCTAAGCCAAGGGAGGTTTCTTAATGGTCAAATGCATGAATTAGAGTCTAATTATGAAGAGAATTCAGAATTTACCTATTGGGAGATAGATTTTCAATGAATCACTCAATTGGACACGATTTGGACACAAGTTCCTTGCCAATTCCTCTTCTCCAAGTGCTCCTTGCAATTCAAGCTCAAATGCTTCTTAATTGGTGAAAATTGAGAGGGAATGAGAGTGAATTGGGTAAATTTGGTGGAGGAATGAAGTAATTTGGGAAAGAACTAAATTGGGTATCTAAATTTGGAATGAACTAATGAGAGGAGAGAGAGTGTCCTCCCCCTTCATATGGCCGGCCCTCTCTAACCCCTTCTCCAAGTAATATGCAATGTCCAACTAGTTAGTTATGAGGTTTAGTTAAGAGGGTTATATTAGGAAGCTTCTAATTCTTCATGAACTAATCTAATCTCATTAATTAAGAGAATGGTCTAATTGGGCCTACTCCAATGTTGGCTCAATGGGTCATGACAAACTAATGGGTCCACTAATGACAAGTCTAAATAACAATAGGCTAGCCCACTACAAATAAATAAATAGCACATCATAATATAATTAGCATAATATATAATATTAAATCACTAACTAATAATATGCTAATGACAAAAATACTCCCATCTAGAAATGTGGTAGTGATAGGGGGCGAGTGGGGGTAGTTGCCCCTATTGAACTTCTGCTTCCAAGTTAAATATTCATGTTCTTTTTAATCTTTCTTCATCAATTTTATGTTTTGCCCTCTCCGAAATTTGTAATTTTTATTTTCTATATACATAGTTACATCAAGTTTTATTTTTTCCTTCATAATTTTCATTATTGCCCCTCCTAAATTTTTGCTAAACTTGAGAGTTGAGACGAGGATGGATGGATATGGAAAAAATAGGTAAGATTATTATCCATCAAATCTTAGTTTAATGATATTAAGCAAGCTTATGCAATCAAATGAAAAAACATATAATTCCGTAGCTAACTTTATTTAACAAAATTTTTGACTTTCTTTATATTTGAGGTTAACCTCTCTCTTTTAAATTCCTGCGTCCACCCCTACTCATTCCTAATCACGATAATCTAATACTAGATTCTAAAAACGTAGCCTGAGGTTTCCAAATAATCTAATGCCAGATTCTAAAAACGTAGCCTGTGGTTTCCAAATATTGATGAGACTAGCAGGTGATGTCCAATTCCAAAGGATTAAAATAACACCAATAATAAAAAAACATTAAAGTTGAAATTGTAGAATAGTGCTCGAGAAGGTAAAAACCGTAAAATATGAATCCCTCTTAACATTTTTAACATGATTAAAAAAAGAAACTTGTGCTCTGGGTATGTATGTAATTTTGGCAACAATCATCTTTTTAAATTTTGGATGCATGGATAAGGGAGCCCTGTCACTGATAATTTGATAGGCAGCAAAAACCATACATGTGGCAGTTATCTTGTACTGTGTATGAATCTAGAGCAATGATAGCATGTCCTGAAGCTTGTCATACTTGCAAAAGCCGTAACTTTGTTCTTGTTTACACTTTAAGTTTTAGCTTCTGCTTGTCTATTAGCACATGCCATTATATATTTTTGCTAGTCAATCTTTTCAATGCAGATTTTTATTTTCTACAGGAGCTGGTACTCAGGGACAATAGGCTCACAAAGATACCAGATGTTGGCATTTTTAAGAGTCTCTTGGTATTTGATGTCTCCTTCAATGAGATATCATCCATGAATGGTGTGTCTAAGGTTTCCAACACACTCAAGGAACTTTATGTCTCAAAGAATGAAGTGTCCAAGATAGAGGAAATTGAACACCTGCATGCATTGCAGATACTTGAACTTGGCTCCAACAGATTAAGGGCAAGTCCCTGCAGCAATATCATAGATAAATTATGTTCTTACAAAATCTATTCTTTTAGGCCTTTGGAGTCTAAAATGCAAATTAGAAGACCATTTTGAGAAGCTTATCTCCAGTTCTTTCCTTTTTTTGTTTATCCTTTTTCTTCTCGTCTTCAGGTGATGGAGAACTTGCAAACATTGACAAATTTGCAAGAGCTGTGGCTAGGACGAAACCGCATCAAGGCTGTGAACTTGTGCGGGTTAAAATGTATCAGAAAATTAAGCCTGCAGAGTAACCGTCTGACATCCATGGCAGGGTTTCAAGTATGCTATCTTGAAAGTATTTTTATTGCACATGTGCTGTTTAGGTGGATATCTATGTCATGCTTCTTTCTTTGCAGGAATGTGTTGCATTGGAGGAACTATATCTCAGCCATAATGGCATCATTAAGATGGAGGGCTTGTCCACTTTAGAAAATCTTCGTGTCTTGGACATTTCTTCTAATAAACTTACTGCCATCGAGGATATTGAGAACCTGACAAGGTTTATATGCCTTCACTTACCCCTTACTCCGATAGTTTGTCCTTGGTCTATGCAATTTACATTATACATTACAGCTTGGAGGACTTGTGGCTAAATAGCAACCAGATAGCATCACTGGAAGGCATTGATGCAGCTGTAGCCGGATCTAGGGAGAAGCTCACGACCATATATCTTGAGCACAACCCATGTGTATGATTCTCTAAGCTTTTCTAGAACATTACTTTGCTTTTAGCCTTATTAAGTTTGCTTCCTATTACATTCAAGCTACATAATCATCTTATATTGTGTATGTTCTCTTGTCAAGCTATTAAAACTCTCTACCTGTCGGGTCAAACTAGACTTTCTACTGCATTAGTTCGTAACTTTTAGTTTACATGAGTGTACTTGTCTAGTATGGTTGGCGAAACTCAGCCTCACAAGACCAATGTTCTCCGACTTTCTAGTTTTATGTGATGTATAATTAATTAAGTATTGGGTTGGTGCTCTTACCTTCTTTCACCAGTACTAAAATCCTCCATAAAAGGATCCTACTAAAGGCAACCTTATGCAATGACAGCTTGAACTTGTAGATCATTATAATCACTAAACGCCTTGATTTGAGCTATCATGTTCAAAGTCTCTTATTGATGTGATATGAAATGTCTATCTAGAATTTCAACATAAGAAAGCTCTTTGTCAAATCCCAAGCCCACAAACTATAGTTCATTTGACATCTCATACAAGTAAACTAACATACTGCTTAAAGGATCACAATGGTGTTTGAGGCCTTGAAGGTCATGAGACGATGAACATGAATCTTCATAATCTTATTTTGTTGACCTGGAATCTTATTCTGAATGACCACAGTGAGATTCTTCCCAATTGGGAAGTTACTATTAGTCTGTTTTTCGTATTCATATGTTGAAGTCCCAGCCATTGCACAAAAAATCTTGAATTGTAGTGAGGGTTATATAGTTATATTGTTCTAACACATCCCCCAGGTTGAAGGTCTACTTTGGAGTTTGGACATAGAGCTGGATTCACACAACAGTTTTGTTTTCTATAAAATCCACCTAAACTGTGCTTCATAGGAGATTCGGATCTGCTTTGCTATGACAACATTATAAATACCTTGACATTACACAAAAACACTAGAATTGTAGTGAGGGTTGAGGGTTATGTAGTCAAATTGTGATATCTATCGTGTATCGATTTGCTTGATTAATGTATCGTGTATCTTAAGATACCGTATCCCATTGGCAAATACTGAAAAAAGTATTATTACGTATATGAAGCTAAATTGAACACATTAAGCAAAGAATATCAATAAGCAGTAAGCACTTTGGTGATCATTATAAAGTCGACAACTACAAGTGAAACAACCATCATAAATTCTTAAAATTGTTAAGTTTATCCTTTCAAAATCACGAGGGACCATACTAGAAAAAGTGATCAATCGGGAGAAAATAAAAAAAACAAAAAACAAAGAAGAAAGTTCATTAAATAGACAACCAAAGTAAATAGACTAAGAAAGTAGAAAAGCTACAAACAACGAAATGAAAAACATAAAAAAAAACATATCATATTGGTGTATTGTATCATATGTATTGTATTGGTCGATAGAGAAACATATCGTACAATTTTTTTGCCCCATCCTTTACACCTATATGATACATGTTGAAACCTTTTGTGTTGTGTATCATACGAGATTTACAACCAAGGAGGAAGATGATTAAATGTATACTACTAGTATGCTATAACCTTTTGTATTAGTTGTATATTTTTATTCCAACACGGAAGATGATTAAATGTATACTACTAGTATGCTATAACCTTATGTTACTTTTGTAGGTGTTAAAATATTGTCTTAATTGTGAAACAAAAAGCTCAAAGTTCGGTTATGAGTTTGCTACCTTTTTTTGTACAACCTTTATGAGATCATTTGCAGTCATAGTCCTGACATTCCACTATCAGTTATTACTGGCAAACACACATTCCATATACATGCAAGTTATCAAAAGTTGTAAGATAAATTATCCTATGAATATTTTGATTTTTATATGGAAGTAGACAAGATTATGATTTAAATAAATATACAGAGGATTAATATTTCAAAGATTCTAATCAAACTAATTTGGTAATTTTCCTTTTCATGAATATTTATATAGAAGAGTAATATCTTTACATATCCTTAATTATCTACGATATATAAAAGGCATCCTTGATAAATTTATAACTATATAATAAAATTATTAATGTCAATATAGTTCCTTATTTCTCCTACAACTTCTTAGAAGTTCTATATAAATTTTGTTGACCAATGCGTAATTAGAAATTGGATTTTATAAAATAGGAGCGAAAACATAACTTACAAGTTGTTGATGCTGAAAATAGCACATGCTCATATTGCTTTACTGAGTAATATAGAGTATCTTTAGTCAAGTTTGGACTTAATTATTTTGGCCTACTATGGGGCCCGTCGATAATTCATTAATGACTTTAATGGAACTGCAATTCTTCTGTGTAAATTACTCTTCTTGATTTTCTACGTAATGTGTGCACTTGCGTGAATCAGTCTCTACACAGTTTTCTAATCTACTGATGCTTGATATTTGCACAAGGAAATTATAGATTCCACATTCCTCATCTTTTGGAATCATCTTTCTATATCTTTCCATAATTCACCTCCCATCTATTATACTACTTGTTTCATCATAAAACTCAGCCACAAAACTTTAAGTTGGTGATTTATGCTTGCTGAATTCTCTGGACATCAGATACATTCCGAATTCAGTCTTATAACGACATGGGTTTCTTTTAAACATATAGTATCCCACACAGTGGTCCTACCATCTACCCTTCTGCATATGCTTAGTCACTCATTAACACACCATAGCCATAGGTACATAAATCATAGAAACCTTACCTCACATTTCCCTCTCTCCCCTTCTGCTGTGTGTTGGATGTGCATGTATAGGCACTCATTGTCTCATTGTGTATTACCATATATGGTAAGATTATTTTGTCACTTAGTAGTGGCGCATGATGCGCAAAAGTCATGGTGCTAATATATATGTAAGAGGTTATTGACTCTTCATAAGTGTGCCCTAGGATGCAATTTCACTGGTAGCAGGTACATACTACAAATTTCAAGATTCTCAGTGGATCGGAGACAAAACACTTAGAAATTTGGATATTTCTAGTACAGTCATGTCATTACATATATGCTATCACAATTTCACTGCGGTATTATAAACTGAAATATGAAGGATGTCAAGTCTAGATTGTTCCCAAAAGAGACGTTTTGAAGAGAAATTGATTATAAGTGGATCATTATTTTCATACATTTACATAGACACATTTTCTTAAACATCTCCATGCCTTGCCTTGCACGTGCCAGCTCTTTTGAAGGTTTCCCGATCAGATACTTTTGAACACTCGGTAATACTGCTTTCCACTTGTATGGTACATCAATATATGTCATTCTTGCTTGCAATCTCTTGAAAGGCGCTTGGGAGTCTCAAATATAGCCTACTAGCATGTACCGAATTGAGGGGTTTTGTCTTATTTGTAGGTGGGGAAGGCCTAGACAGGGAAGAACTAATCATGTCACTATACATGACCCAACATAGGTTGATGGTATTAGAAACTAGTTTATTTAATTGAAGAGGAAGTGTAAACAAGCATACATTTTAAAACCTAGGCCATAGGTACATAAATCATAGAAACCTTACCTCACATTTCCCTCTCTCCCCTTCTGCTGTGTGTTGGATGTGCATGTGTAGGCACTCATTGTCTCATTGTGTATTACCATATATGGTAAGATTATTGTGTCACTTAGTAGTGGCGCATGATGCGCAAAAGTCATGGTGCTAATATATATGTAAGAGGTTATTGACTCTTCACAAGTGTGCCCTAGGATGCAATTTCACTGGTAGCAGGTACATACTACAAATTTCAAGATTCTCAGTGGATCGGAGGAGACAAAACACTTAGAAATTTGGATATTTCTAGTACAGTCATGTCATTACATATATGCTATCACAATTTCACTGTGGTATTATAAACTGAAATATGAAGGATGTCAAGTCTAGATTGTTCCAAATGAGACGTTTTGAAGAGAAATTGATTATAAGTGGATCGACACATTTTCTTAAACATCTCCATGCCTTGCCTTGCACGTGCCAGCTCTTTTGAAGGTTTCCCGATCATATACTTTTGAACACTCGGTAATACTGCTTTCCACTTGTATGGTACATCAATATATGTCATTCTTGCTTGCAATCTCTTGAAAGGCGCTTGGGAGTCTCAAATATAGCCTACTAGCATGTACCAATTTGAGGGGTTTTGTCTTATTTGTAGGTGGGGAAGGCCTGGACAGGGAAGAACTAATCATGTCACTATACATGACCCAACATTGGTTGATGGTATTAGAAACTAGTTTATTTAATTGAAGAGGAAGTGTAAACAAGCATACATTTTAAAACATAAAATGAATATTCTGCACGTTAAGATTGGAAAGTAAACTAGGACAAAAAAAAATATTGGACTGTAGGTAAATGGGGAAGTTGTGGACAAACACGGAAATGAGAAACATGTAGTAAACCTAGCAAGGAGTAAAGATATTTGCATATATGATAAAAGAGGGACATGAAAATCGTACGTTTTCTTGTCAAGAAAAATAAACAAGAAAACAAATTCTCCTCTCTTCTCTCTTCCTCTTCCCTTACCTCTTTTTACATTGGTTTGTCAAGCCTGATTACCCTGACTAACTAATAGGGATATCTGGGTGTGTTTCTTTTCCCACTTCCTTGCCTTTGCATACCCAATCCTCTTCACAGATCTGGCAATGAATCTGCCATTGCAATTAGAGGTATCCATGACAAGTCTACCTTGAGATATATAAGAGCATCTCCAACCCTGTTGTGAGTTTGGAAAAAATGGTTGCCACATAGGAATCACTACTTATTTCAAAAATCCTTCTCCAATGCAAATGTGAAGTTGATTATGAAGTTGACATGGCAATGACATTACAAGAACAATGTGAAGTTGGTTGTCTAAATCTAGACAATGAACTTCACAATGACTTTATTCCACATCATCAACTATGAATAAAAATATTTATAAAAAAATGAAGAAGTGGAAAAGTTGTCTTGGAAGTTGGAAACAGTAGTTTTTATTGTCTTCTTAGGACTTGAAAACTCCCTTTTCACCTTGATGTTATACATGCTATTATCAATGTAAATTAAGCAATAAACAAAACTAATCACTCATGGCATGCTTGGTTTCTCCAGCCCGTCTAAAGGCATTTTGCATTGATATATGTTTAGCAATAGAGTATAGCCTACTCCACTGTTCTAAAAGACAGCGCTAGGCATCTGGTGCCCGCCTAGGCGCCGGCGTAGTCCCCCCCCACCCCCCTTCCCCCGATGCCCGACTATGCATGTTTTGGAGTTTTATGGACTTTTTCTGCAATTTTCAGTAGGTTTTTTTTATTCTTTTTTATTTTTTTGGAACCGCTTAGATCTAGAGGGCCACCTAGCGCCTAGCGCTTTTCACAACCTTGGCATACTCAACTCCATACTATCTTGGAAATGTTTAGTTCTTTTATATTTTATCCATTTCTAAACTCGTGTGAAAGGGTCAGATACAATATTATAAGAGTTCCAGCTGATTATATTCTTCCTTACTATGAGTTAAACACTATTTTTTTGTCTTGCTTCATAAATAAGCCTGTGCTTGTCGTTTGGTACATCTAACAATTTATATTCATAGAAACTGACATTACGAAGACTAATATGAAAAGGCTTTCGCCGCCAATTCATGGAAAGAGCGGACAAAGAGTAAGTCAACTCAGTAAACAGTTTGCTTTGGTTACAAAACAAGAACAAAATGGGAGCATAACTATGAGTGGTTTTTAAATAAAGGTTGGCTTGGCATACTCTCTCTTCTTTGAAAATCAACTACCACTATCTTCAACTTCAACTTCAGCACCCTGAACTATTTTCCAGTGGAAAATGCAAATTTATGTTTGATGCTTGTTGCTTATTAGTCTGGATGGTATAAGAGTACGTAAAGCATGATCTGTCACAATAACTTTTAGAAATGTGCATTAATTTCTGAACGCTAGTGGATGATTAGTTGGTAAACTGCAAAAGGCCACCATGCAATTCCTATGAGGTGTCCTATGAATTATATATATACACGCCTTGTTGATTACTGAACCCATGCAATACCTCATAAATAGACGGCTCACTCTCTCTAAATGTATATTCGTGTCCAGAGTATATATTTATAAACAAAGCATTATCATGTATCCTAAGTCCTAACCATTGAATCTAATGGTATCACATTATCATATATCATGTACCCTAAACATTTGGGCAAGAAATACCTGAGGAAAATATTTTTGACACTTAACTGGCTAGGTGTGTATTATCCAAGGTGCACAGTGCTTAAGTGGCTTCTTCTGGTTCAACTATTGTTTTGCAGGCTAGCTCCCCGAGTTACTCTACTACTTTGAAGCAGATACTTCCAAACCTTCAGCAAATTGATTCGAATATATTTATGTGAGAGGATCAAATGTCTTCATTTTCACAAACTTCTATGGATTTGATAATTGCTTCTGATACAGTTTGCTCAGTTTACTGCTGCAAGCCTGCGGTATTGGTGATATGCTGCAGTTACCTTTCCCTCCTATTTATTGTATCCTAATGCTAATCGATATCTGTGACATTAGAAAGACATTTTTTAGGCAAGTTGTCCAGATAATTTTGAGACTCCAAGTGGTATGTGATAATTTTCTCAGCTCAAACATTGTATCAGCTGGGTGATTTTTCTCAAAGCAATATTGCACTTCTAGCCATATATATATGTAATGATGACAACTAATTTGTACTGTAATTGAAGTTTCCAATGTAAATATCCTGGGAGCCTGGCATCATACCAACTTGGTTGATATGTTGGTATATTTGAAGTCAAATCATGATGTTACTGAGCATATTGAAATGTCAGCATATCCTTGCATGCTTTTCACACTGTTTAAAGATAAATTCCTCCTCCCAAGCTTTAAGCAAAGTAATTTATCCATCTCATTTTGAAAATAAGAGATCGAATGCAAGGCGTTTATTTATTTATTTCTATTTTACACCTATTTGCATCAGCACACTTTCTTGCATTATGTAGAGTTATCTATTGATCGACCTGAAAATATCCCAGAACTGAGTACAGTATGAACATGAATGATATCAGAGGGCAAAATTTAGAATTCAATAGCCATTCAAATTGGTAACTTCATTACATTTGAGCACACCCTTCCATACCAAACGTGCTCATTCACAGCCACTGGCATCCAAACTTGTCAAATAACTGTCAAACTAGTACCCCCAGTTTCTCCAGAAACTAATTTCAACTAACCGTTCACTCTACTTATGTCACTTTCCGCACTCGGTGTAAGGGTACGAGAACGTGGGTACGTCTAACCTACGCCGCAACATCAGCGGTAGAACGCTGTCAAGGTCAACAATACTATCTAAACATCTCACAAAATATATGTACCTGTCAAGATATCTCAACTCCTAATGGAGGAACAATATGATAATCAATACCCATCACAATAAAACTAGAGGAAGATATAGCACGATATGGAATAGAAGAAAATGAATCACAGTCACAATACAACTTATATTCAAGTCTAAAAGACTGGCACAATAGTCTCAAATATAATACATGACAAAATGTATAACTGAGATAATCTAATACAAAAGTCTAACTAGTCTGCAACTAGCTGATCATCTCCAGGTATGGGCTCCTCCCAAACCACCGTCTCCAACTCTACACCAAATACGTCCTGAGGTCCATAGTGTGTGGGATACCAGTCATGTAAATCATCTGAAAAATATATCCAATCAGGATTGGAACGAAGCACACCTTTAACAGCGGTTCCAAATAAATGATAAGGACTATGTAACAGTAAATAGAGAGAATATACAAGATAAATAGAGCATGAGCAGGAAATATACATGATATGGAATACTGTAAATAATACAAGAGCAATGGGTATCATATACAAGAATCAAGAAGAACTACTAACTAAGTGAGTGGGTACTAGCTTCAACATGTGATCGACTTGGGAACTTGCACTGGCCTAGTTAATCATACGTGAGGTGTATGATTAACACTCACAGGGACATGCACAGGAAGGGGTAGGATCACATATCTAACTAACACTCCCCGCCTCCGACTAGTATATTGGATCCAGCCATGACACACTACGGCACATGAATCACAGAGCAGGGGGCCAACTTTCTCAGGAACAATATCTCATCCATACACAGGAATCACAAGACATGCACAATAATCACAGGAAAATAATATCTATTGACGGGATCCATAATATACCAATCCGTGTACCATCGTGTTAGGAATCAAGTATAACTACACTAGATACAAGAAACATAGAAGATATCATAAACGAGAAACTATCAGAGAATGTACTCCCCTCTGGTCCTGAGCAAATGATGTAACTCGGTGCTCAAGCTGGTATCACACAATCCTATATATGAATAATTAAGTCAATTGATGTAATGAATGATAAACATGCACTAAATATGAGGTTCTAGGCCATTTCTAGGTTTATACATAGGTTTCTAGGTCCACACTAAGGAAATCAGTCCATATTGATCACTAACTAGCTAACACTAGCTTTTATTAGCTATACTAGGTTGCATGAGTCTATGTCTAGGTTATTGGATCCATACACTACTTATCTAAGCTACACTAGCCTTATTAGGATACTAGAGTATCATAGCTATATAGTATTACAAGATACACAATAATACATTATATACTAGTTACCCTATAGTTATACCAACTTATATGATTACCTTGACTTTGAGCCAACTTGGTATCACACTCTAACAAGTCTCTTGATACTCAATATCCATACCTTGAGTTAAAGCCTATACCTTAGTATAACCTTGGTATAACTCAAGGTAACTAGAACTAATATTAACTCATACTAACATATACTAACTAGTGCATATATACCAACATATATATATACTAACTCATCTCATAACTAACTAACTCACATGTATTATCTATTTTACTTGATATGAACTAACCTCTCATATCACTCTAACTTACTAATAGTTAACAGCTAACAGTGCTAACTAACTTAACCTCTACCCTACTAACTATCATCATTAACTAGATGTTGCTAATATCAACTAATAATACTAACTCATTAACTATCTAACTAACTAACTAACTAATCAAACCAACATAAGCTATCAAACTAACTACAGGTAACTGAACTAACATCTATACCACCAACATATACACTAACTATTACACTAACTAAGATACCTTAACATATAACTAACTATTACTAATAGATACAATAAACTAACAACAACTATCGTGGGGAACGCTCAACCTATATATATTGAGATATGTGAGAGATTGTTGGTGTTGTTTACTTTGGACTAGTAAAGATAGTCCCACATTGGCTACACCACCAAGTGGGTATCTCAATATAATACTTTGTATGAGTTGAGGTGTGCACATGGGGTGTGGTGGGGCACATGAGTGCCATGCGGGGGTATTTTCCTAGGAGAAAAAATGATTAGGTCCTCATTAATGCATTTATGCTTTTTATCATGCCCTTGGAATTATTTTCATAGGAGCTAAGTCCCAAAGGAGCTTAGCGACTCGAACTCGGGCTCAAGGGCGCAAAGTGGCACTTTGTTGGCGCACTTTGCACTTGGCACGTCAGCATCGTCGCATGGCGTTTGTGCGTATTTGATGCGCTCATGCACTCGTATATACACGAGCCGCATGAGCTGGCCGCATGGACAGCCGTATGCGCTGCCGCATGGACTGCTACTGCGTGAGCGGCCGCATGTGAAAAAATTTGCGTGGCCGCTGCTTTCAGATATATTTGAACGATTATGAAAATATATGGACACTTATTCAGATCCGTTTTTTGTGGGATTTGAAATTAATTCGTGCCTATCTTTTAGGAATTCGCAATTAATTTGTTCCTATATTTTCGTAACTTATGGGCGGCTAGGGTTTCCACCCTCTCTCTATAAATACTATCTTCGTGCATCTTTGAGAACTTACTTCAAAAATCAGGAGACGAAGAGAGTTGTTGTTGCCACCGCTATTGGAGTCTAGAAAGTTTATGCGAGTCCGGAAAAGAGGTGACAGCGAGCGTTCCAGAAGTTCTACGTGAACTTGCTGGTTCTTGAAAGCAGATCGCGTCGAGACGAATCTTACTTTAAACAACAGTGATCTTCATCACCCCAGCAAGTAAATTTTCTCCTTTTTCTTTCTCGTCTCTTCTGCTAGTTGTATTTCCGTTCTGTCCGTCTGCAACTACGAGTACAAGGAATAACGTGAAATTTTTTTCTTCTGATTCCTTTGTAATCTTGAGAGCAAGTTGTAATCAGGATCTTTATATAATTCTTCGTAAAAATCGAGAATAATCAGAATAAAATTTTTTATGTGAACCTCTGATCTCGATCACATGTTCTTCCATCTTTGATTTTGTCTCGGGAATAACAAGAATCAGTGAGTTTTGATTGACCTCTTTTGTTAAAAGCATTATCAATAAAGTGGACCAGTCGATAATGACATAGGTTAATTACGGGGCTGAAAAGTCATTTATGGGGCTGAAATATTTATTGTCTAAAAGATCTATGGTTGGAAAAGTATCCATTTAATGCATCGTCCAATTTCTTTAATGAATTAAATAATCTGAACTATTTAAAATTTTAGTTAATTATTCAAATGGTGTCCAAGGAAAATAGTGATTGCTGTTTTGGTGATCAATTTTTTTTTTTAGTACATGAACTTTGTATTTTTGTTTAAAGAGTACTTGAACTAAATTTCGTAGGTACTTTTAAATAAAAATCGATAAAAATGGACATCCGAGAATTATATTCTTTATTTTTTATGGATCTTTTGTCAAATTTTTGTTTTTGGACTATCATTTTCAGAAAAATATTGGTATTTGAAAAAATTCTACATAAACAAATAGCTTTTGTCGAGTACAAAATGACAGCTCTACAATAAATCATAACTGACGTATCGAACAAAATAATCCAAAAAATAAGGCACATGATTATCATATGTCCATTTTTATCGATTTTTATCCAAAAGTACCAACGAAATTTAGTTCAAGCACTCTTTAAAAAATGCAAAGATTTGGTACCGAATTAACAAACAAAAAAATTCTATCACCAAAACGACAACCAGTACATTCCTCAGACACCATTTGGATAATTAGCTCTAACAAATTTCACTTTATCATTTGTTATCCAGTTACATTTAACGACCTTATCCTTTGGTACCACACTTACATTTAACCATTATCTCTATTTCTACTCTTATAATAAAGTTTGAGAATGGCTAATTGGACCAACTAAGCCGTTTGTAAATACTCCACTAACTTTTTTAAAATAAATAATTATTTAACTACCTAATATTATTTATTTACAACTAATAATTCTAACTCAAGTAGTTAAGGTGGGGGATATTTTTCTTTGTTGCTTGAGTTCGATTCATTGGAATGACAATATTTATATTAATTTATTTTACAATTTTTTTACGCACGTGCAATACACGTGCACGTTACTAGTAGTGAAAAATCGTTTAAAATTTGAGCCTTCTAAGCCGTTCGTAAATCCTCCAATATTTATTAAAAAATACGAAAAAAAAACTCTCTCTTATCTTCCGCACAAATATATATTTTAAAAATAAATTTAAAATATTTTAAAACTAAATTAAAAAAAAATTAAATTGTTTAATAAATATTAATTTAAATATATTTAAATATTTAAATTATTATTTATTATATGTGCAACACTCGTTTATTTCCTAATGTGCATAAAACATGATTATTTAAAACTTTTTTTTCTCCTAGAATCTTATACACATTTTCTTTTCTTCCCATTACACATAAGATTTTTTTTTTTCCTTTTAGTTAAAAAAAAATCATAACAACTCCTCCTCCTCCTCGTTGTTGGCCTCCTCCTCTAGGGTGAGAATTCGGTTTATTCGATTCCATCCGAATTGAAATAGTCAATACTAAATAAATGAAAATTCCAAAACCGAAACCGAATGGACTATTTATACTGTTTCATGAGTCGGACCCAACGTTGGAATCGTGGTTAAATTATATTAAAAATTATAATTTTTATACACACATTTGTTGTATTTTAAAATTGTGCACAAAGTTAGACTATTTGTTAAATTACCAAAATTTTGGTTCAAAACACATACATATAATTGTTGTTTTCAAAATATATACATTTTTATCACAAAATATGTATAAAATTTAGGATATTTAAGTATAAGTCTTATTAAATTTTCGGTTTTGAACCGAAATCGAAACCAAAAACCAAAACCAAAACCAAAGTTTAATATTTTTTTTTTCAAAACCAAAACCGACATAATCTATTGTTTTTGTTCGGTTTGATTTGATTTTCGATCCAAAATCAAATAATGCTCACCCCTATCCCCCCCCCCCCCCCCCCCCCCCCTCCTCCTCGATGTTGCCTCCCCATAGGCCACCATTGCTGCTAAAGACTCTCCCCTCTACAACACGTATCTACCGGACGTGTATAGTATGTAGTTGGTTGATCCTTGGGGAGGAGGTGGAGGAACGATGGTCAATGTGGAGGCGATGCCGAGGTCATGATGTCCCTGACGGCAAAAAAGAGGCTAGTGACTAGGAGGAGGAATTTGGATTTTGGGAGAGATGGAAAATTACTCTTTTAAAAGTAGTTGATTATATTTTTTTTATTTGTGATTATTTTAATTAATCTTGATTAAATTTGGTAATGGACCGAATTATAGACACCACATCCTCTACTTAACACACTTCATATTATATATATATATATATATATATATATATATATATATATATTAAAAGATATGATTATCCGATCTTCGATCGGCCACCGGCGAACCCCGGCCCCCCTCATCCTCCCCTCCTTCTCCGGCCGCCCTCGACGAAACCTCCCCTGGCCACCCCGCCGTCCGCGCACCCCCTCCCTTCCCCATCAACGTACCTCCCTCCGCTGACCTGCGCGCGCCGCCCTCCACCACACGTCGACCCCTGCGCGAGCGCCTCCGCCGCACGCAACACCCCATGCGCGCGCGCCCTCCGCCGCACATCGAACCCCATGCGCAGCACCTCCGCCCGCGCGTCCCCGCCACCCCCCTCCGCAGCTGCTGATTCCCCCCTGCTCGGGCGCCTCCGCCGCCCGCCCCCCACCGCACGCAGCCTCCCGTTCCCGCGTCCCCGTCCCTCCGTTCGCTTGCTGCGTCCCCGCGACTCTGCCTCGGCAGTGTGGGAGCAGACGACGAGAGTAAAATGGTAATGTAGTGAGATGTGTTTAAAATTTCGGTAATTTTAAATTAGTTAAATTTGTGTGTGTTTAGCATTTATAGTGTGTTAAGTAGAGGATGAGGTGTGTATAGTCCGATCCTTTGGTAATTTGAGTTAAAGTGTGTACACCATTAGTAGGTTTAGCTATTTTTTTTTGCTTGAAGTGTGTTCCATATATCATATATTTTTAATTAAAATAAACTAAATAAAATCTTCAACAAAAATCTTCAATTGGAAATGAAAAGCTTCAAGACAACCACAGTGCTTCATTGGATGGCAAGTTTTTTATTCCTCCGAACGTCTAAAAGGTTCCCACCACTTGTAGGATCGATAATCAATACATTCGCGAATGAACTGGTTAACGGTATTATCCTGACTCACCAAAATCAATAGGTTATCAAGTGGCTATACTTTCTGTTTTTTAAATGTTCACGTACACTTTTGTACTGTTATCAAAACAAAATGATTTAAAGCTCCTCGCTTGCGAAAACAAAAAAACTGTGTATCTAAATATATTTTGAAAAATAATATATTCATACTATAAGTGTAATGTGTTAAAATATGTTGCTTTTACATTTTTTTTAGGAGCTACAAAGTTTACAAACATCCAAACAGCTCCCATGCTAACCATGACTTATACATGACAGGTTTTGGAGAGAGGATGTAAAAGAAAAGGAAACGCGGGAACATGTTTAAAAGTAACGGCGTTAGCTAATGGTGCCCAGTTCTCCGTACGTGATCTTTGTCACTTTAAAAACTCTGTTTCCTATGTTATTATTTAGCCATGCATCTTTCTCTAAAATTACATCTTTGCCACCAAGATAGAGACAAAGTAAATTTCTAATGGAGGGACGGCCGGTGGCAGTCTCGTAATTGACTACATTTTTCTGACTAGAAAGATAAATGCATTTGAAGCTGCTGACAATGTTTGCTAGTAATTGTAAGTTGGAATAGTACGCCGGCCGTTGAGAATATATCGAATTAATTAAATTTCAAATATAAATGAACATTGAATTGGACACTTTTCCACATTACTTCTAATGAACATATAATTTGCATCCAATTACTTATATCTTGAAACTTTTCCAAATTGGGGCATATAATTTGCATAAGATGCACAGTCCATATTGAATAATTACCACAAGAAAATCATTATAATACAAACGAACAATTCCATAAGGATTAATTATTTACACTTTAAGAAAAATTATAAGTTTAATTATAATTCAATAAATTGTACAGGTTATAAAGTTCAATGTGGATATTTTTTCGTAAAGTACCTAATTTCTTGTCTTCTTCTTTTTAAATTTTTTTTTATTGTCAAAAAAATTATGTTTTTTTTACCTATTAAAGATACCATTGTTTGTCTGTAAAACTTATGAGTAGGTCTAGACAGATCGCGTGGGGGACAACTGGTCAATCCAAAAGCCACGTGCCCCTTCTCCCATTGGCTGGGCTAAAAAGTCCTGACGTTAGCAGGGGGCTGACGTCAGGTCTTTTTTATCCGGCCAATGGGGGACGTCACGTGGCCTTTCGGACTGGCCCGCGGTTCCCTCTTGGTCTGTTTAGTATATTTCAAAATATATTCAAATTTTTTTTTGAACTTTACATCTATCATTATTATATGTAAAAATATTTCTTAAAAAAATTTGTGGCTGAGCTAGAAAATAATTATAGAAGCTAAAATATATATATTTTTTCCAGTGTCAAAACTAACAAAGTCTATGACACTTTTCATCGAGGCACCGACAAACTCACTAGAAATCATTATACAACCATTAAGAAGTTGACAAAAATATAGGTAATGTTTTACATTTTCACTAAAGAGACACGTCCTTAATCTCCTACTATAGGAGATGTGCTCTATACCAGTTAGTTCAGCAAGAAAAATTCCAACACACATATTATCATCCATAGTCTGTAAAGCTCCATCTAGTCTGTTGCATATCCATGTCCATACCCATAAAGTTCTGAACAACTTTTCTATAGTTAAGGTTGGTCGAATTTCACAAAAAAATTCACCAACAATTCACGATCAAAACCATAGATACTTACCAGATCACAATACTTGATAGTGGAACTTTACTTGAACTTCACATTTATCTGAAACTTATCGTTGCGAGTAAGTTCTTAATGTTTCGTCAGACAAATTCAAAATTTTATATTCATAAGTTAGAAGACGTGGCTACTTTTGAAAAAAAAATTCAAAGTGCCTTCCAATAGAGACCTGTTTGGATATTTGATAGTGCATTGAAGGTAGCTTGAAAGTGTCGCTTTTATTGCAACTGGTCGTTGGTGTTAAGCAGTTTCAGTGTTTGAATCTTTCTTGCAACTTTATTGTAAGTAGTTGCGATATGACATTTCATTGCAAAGAGTTTAATTTCTTCTTTTCTCAGTTGTATGAGAAATTGATTGCAATTCCTATGTAAGTGATTATGCTCTCTTCTCTACTTTTTTTAATTTTCACCTACACTTTCATGTTGTCATCCAAATAAAATAGTTTAAAACTACTCATTTGTGGAAGAAAAAAAAAAACTATATATCCAAATATATTTTTAAAAATGATACATTCATACTTTTTTTGTAAGTGTACTACATTATATCATGTTAAAATTTAAAAGTGCTATTTTGACATTTTCAATGAGCTACAAATATCCAACCAGCCCCTAGGAAAAATCGAGCTCCTTGGGGTTTAACCAACATTATCTCTCGAGGCAAGCATCCCGGTCCCGGACCAACTGTCCCACAAATAAAATTAATTTTTCCAACAAATATTTCATTTGCAGTTGGTTCATATGGACCAATTCCTAAAAAAGGAGGGAAATTTGGGATTTAGAGTTAAAGACGAGCTTTGCATTCCTTCTTTTTTTTTTATCTTCAAGACAGAGCTTTGCATTCGTCTTTCTCAAAGAAACGGAGAAAAAGAAAAAGGAGAGAGAGAGAGAGAGAGAGAGAGAGAGAGAAGAACAAAGAATTTCGCTATAATTTCCCACTGCACTAGGTTTACCACTTCCCAAATTTCTCCCTTCCCTCTGAATCGAGGTAAATTTTGTTTTTTTTCTCCAAAATTTCCCCAAACATTCTCAGCAATTTTGACGATTTCATGGTAAATTTGCGTTCTTGATGGTAAAGTTGCGATCTTCTCTAGACAGTTGAGGGGGAGGAATCCATGGGAAGTGTGTTTCTCGAGACGGAAGCCGGTGAGCATGTAAATTTTGTGATTATCAATCTTTTTTGGTTGATCATGCTTCTTATTTTAGGGTTTATTGATGTGGTTCTTAGCTAAGCAGCAGACGGACGTGATCGAGTGGCTAAATGATTTGTTTCCGGACTTCAATCTGCCGCCGGAAGCGTCGGCGGAGGAGCTGAGGGCGCGGCTGGTCGATGGCTCCATCTTGTACGCCATCACTAGGATGACGAACCCCGGTTTCTTAGAGGAGGTCGGATTCTTGTGCATTGTTAGGATTTTTTTTTTTTTTTTTTTTTAAGGTTTGGTGATTCGGAATTTTATGAGCTAACCTCTAATGCAGAGCCCGGGTGGCGATTATTTGTCGCTGAGGACGCAGATAGAGTATTTGAGTAGCTTTGTCTCGGTAGTCGATGAACTTAGCTTGCCGACTTTCAAAATAGTGGACTTGGAGCAGGTAAGGCATTAATTTTTTAAAATGTTCCAAAATACACTAGACTCTAGTCTAATGGAGTTAGTGTTCGGTCCTGATATTGCTGAATTGGACTATAAAAGAGGAAAACAAGTTCACTCCAAATTTGGGTTATACCTTCAACCATTTGTTTTGGAGGCTTCAACTTTTTGTCCGATGTGACTTATAATCTCATGTTGGGATTTAACGACCATTCCTGGAATGTAACTCTAATAAACTTCAATGAGGAATTTTGAGCTGTTTAAACATCGGTGGTTGTTTTGAAACTTAGTGCACACATTGGTTGCAAAGAAGACCATTGAATCATCTTATACGTGCAAAAGATCATAGTTATAAGCACATACGTAATCCCTCTCTTGTATCCATTTCAAGTATATCTTTAGTTTTATATACTGTTGTTATGTTTTCAGGGACCTATGGCTCCAGTGATAGCATGCCTTCTTTCCCTTCGGGAGCACATTAGTTCTAGCAATGGGGATGGTAGGTTTCCTAAATCATTGCCCAAGTGCCGAAGCCAGCCAGTGAATAAGTCAACAGATTTTGGAGGGGATAGGCTGGAAAACATGGATGTTTCACGAGGGGAGAATACTGGAGGACTGCAGAACGCTATAAGTTTGGCCGAGGAGAGAAAGCAAAGCTTTCGGGAATTGAGAACACGGGTTATGCGGAGTCCTCTTTCATCAGGTATGATCTTTATAGCATCATCAGAGCAGATAAGAGAGCATAAAGATTACTGAAGAAACAAAGAGGGAACAACAGGGAGATCTAGGAAAAAAAAAAAAAAACTAAAGGCACACTGACAGTGTAAAATATAAATTGGAATCACTTGAGCGAAGGTAGGCGACAAATGTGTTGCAAATATGCTATTGTGTGAGCAACACCGATTTTTGTAATTGTATTTCTTCTTAGTAAAGATGCATATTTTCTTATGATTATGCATTTCAATCTCCAACCTCTCATCATTATCCATGTGTTATGGCATCAGAATTGCCTTCTCCCAATAAGGATTGGGTTGGTTGTTGGACCACGAAAAGCTCCATAAAATAATTAACAAAGTTTCTATAATCAATTATCAACCCTATGTCAACCCTTCCTGCTAGTATGGAATCTTAGACAACGAGGTGATTGTGAGCATGAGAGTTTCTTGCCATGAAGACTAGAAGGCGAGCTGCTAGTTAGATCGACTATCTTTTCTTGTAAAGTTTAATCTTGGAAAAAAAAAAAACCAGTTCGGCCGCCTAGGCGGCCCTCTTCCACACCGAATTCGCATAGCAAATTTTAGAACACTGCTCCGATCTGAAACCGTCGATATTGTCGATATCGCCGATCTCGATACTCATAGGATAGTCCGATCCCGATACCGATACTGCGAACCTTGCTATTATCCTGAGTTTATCTTTGGAACGTAATTTGTGATGGCTCATAATCTTCTTGGGTTTTGGAGCAGTACAGCTGATTCTTGACGTTGTAGATTTTTTGTGTTTTGCGGTGAGGCTTTTGATGAACCACGTGGAAGTAATTGTTCAATTTCCATGTACATGACTAGATCAGCAAGAACAGTAATGCCTTTTTCCTAAACCTTTGGTCAGCTACCTTTTCCTCCATTCAGCTCAATGAATATGATGAAAGTTTGTATCCAGTACTTCACTATTCATTATGATTTTAGGAATCGGTCATAATAGTGAGGCAAATTAATTCATGATATACAAGATTTCATTTGATTGGAAAGTTTTATTTTGTTTATATAATGAATTTTATTTTCTTGTAGCACCATCAAGTCCATTATCACATCAGGTTGGACACAAGTTTCATGAGACTTTCCAATTAAATCAAGGACGGTATTCTGATCTTCCTGCTGCTAAGATTTCGGAAATGACAAAGTCAAGCAGTTTAGATGTAGGCCCAACAATTTTTAGCCTTAAACATCCTTTTAAAGCAATATTTTATTTTTTATTTTTCATCCACAGCATCTCTTGCCTGCAGAGTGCTCCAACTCAGTCACTTCTGAGTATTGTGGATGGGATTCTTGATGAAAGTATCAAGAGAACTAATGGAGAAATACCTCAAGTATGCAACTGAGAGCACAATGAGTTGCTCAGTGCTGGAACCTGTTAATTTTTTGACACTTAATTTATTACGTTCTTTATCTACTTATGTTTGTCACCAGAGGATGTTATATGTAGACTTAATGTCCAACAATTTTATGCTATTTTCTTTTGTAGCGTGTAGCCTGCTTATTGAGGAAACTTGTGCAAGAGATTGATCGGCGTATTTCAACTCAGGCAGAACATATACGGAATGTAAGATAAGCATTTGGAATTTTTATTTGGGGACATATGTTAAATTCCTTCATGTATCTACAGCAAAATAATCTCATCAAACCACACAAACAAAAGTATCTGTCAAGGACTAGAGTCCTGGAAGCTCTAGCAACGGGAACAAGTGAAGAGACTCGGGTACCTTCTCACATCAATTTTCCTTTCTGTCACATTTTCGTAGCATAAAAGATCTGAAGGCATGTCTACTGATGTGACTTCACTTCTGTTTCAGATTATTATAAATCAGCTCCAGCTTATTAAGGTCTGACTTTTAATCATAAACTTATTTCTCTCTTGTAATATATGTCTCAAATATCATTCTAGTTCATGCTCATATGATGCTCCGTTTGAATGTACTTCCTGTCTATAGTTTCCAGTTATTCTTGATAAAAGCTAATGAATATCTTCAAAGAACTCGATAAAAGATTACTTGTATTACAATGGCAGAAGCGATAATGCATGAACATACTCAGAAAGGCTGGAGATATCTCCTTGTAGGCCCGAGGTTTCTTTGGATATATTGTAAAAACATGCATGCTCATTTCTGGCAAAAGTTTCCTACTTTTGGAAACAAGTGCCATAGATGTTTCGTGGACCATCATATAGAATTAGGATCAGTTCACTTAGATTATAACCTTATATAGTTAAGTCTCCTAAAGAAAGATTAATCAACTTAAATTCTCTCTACATACACAGATACTACATTTCGCTGAAAATAAAATACTAGATTTTGTGAGATAAATACTAGATTATGAGACTATTTACTAGGAATAGTAAATGATCAAGTCACTGACCAGGATAGATACTCGAGGATGCAGGATTAGTTACAAGAACAATATCTTATTAATAAAAGAGGTGTAAGGTGACATAAAGCTTATCCCTCTCTATACTATAGATCAACGGGAGCCTGATGGCATTGGAAGTCTGGAAAGCATCTTTTTCTTGATGAGAAAGTTGTTTATTGGAGATTTATGTTTGTCCATAAGGTGTTTGCATGAGTTGAAATGGCATTTGACCAATTTTCTCTATATAAAGAACAAATTTATATTTGCTGTAAATAGATATTAAAGAGGTCAATACACACACCTAATTTGTATCAAGGTTGTAAAAATCACTAGACGCTAGTTGGATGGGCACCCGACGCTTAGGCCGCCTAGTTCTAGGTGTAGCATCGAAAAAAGTTCAGAAAAAGGGTGAGATAGAGAAACCAATGAAATAATAGTAATCCAAGGGAATCCAGGTCATTTTAGTCCGAATCTGTCCTTAATTGCAAGTGCCCAGTACTCAGTGTTCTCAAAATTGGCCTAGGCGGCCGTCGACCGAACCGAAAACTCATGTTCGCTCCCCTCGTGCGCCTGTTTGGGCCTGTGTGGCTGTTATTTTGAGATTTTTTTTGATTTTTTATGTTTAGTTGTACTGTGGATATGTTGTTTGGATTTGGATTTAGAACATTGAAATTTTGAATTTGTAATAGATTTCGAATTTTAAATTTCAAACTTAATTTTTAAAAAAAATTATGAATTGTATTTAGATTTCAAATAAGAAAAAAAAACTCTTCGGCCGCTTAGGCGCTTCCTAGGCGGCCCTCCGTCGCACTAAATCTGCCTAGCGAATTTTAGAACAATGTCGGTACTGCTACCACCTCTCTTGTGGTGGTCCCCACCACACAAAAGGTGCATATATACATACTGAATATATTCCCTCCATTGTGGCCATTTATTTACAAATTTTGTTGTTTCTAGAGAGAGCCATAGGAGAGAAGGAAGGGAACAAGAAGGAAGGAGGAGAGAAGGACTGGCGGTGCAGATCTGACCACTCGTTGCCGGGGCTTGGATGCTCGCGGAGTGAACTGGTTGGTCAATGTCGGAGACTCGTGAGGGGTTTGCGTCCCTCAAAGGTCGGGGTGGACGGTGGTGGACGTCTGCAGTAAAGGGTGATGGCTCCCTTTTCTTCGGCTGCTTGGCATAATTTTTTCTTTTTGAAGTCTGAATATTTCAACTTTGGGAGAGAGACATATGACCAATGGGTTTTTGGACCTGGTTTCGTGTTGGATATTTGGGCATAAATTAAAAAAAACTAGCTACATATAGGCGGCTGCCTATAGTACTCGGTGATCACATCTAGGCGTCCGCCTACCCGTCTAGGAGGCTGATTAGTGCCGGCTTTTTAGGCTAACTCCTAATTATCCGACTCCGGTTGGAACCCGACTCTTGTGAAACTTAGGTGCCCTATGTTCGCCTAGTGCCTAGGCGCCAATTAAACTCTTATACTGAGAAGCATGAAAAACACCAGTACATGAGGTATAAGAGTAGAAGACGGAATGAGAGTGAATAAAATTCTCATATTCCTAGCAATGAATGGTCAGAGAAAGGACTAGCAACAATAATCAACAACAGGGGATGATGTCTCCAAGGGTTCCATATTCACCCATTCAGGCTTGCCAAACTTGATCCATCAGTAATAGTCAGAAGTGTTCCATGTGACACAGGCAGGATCAATAACTCTTCCAGGAAGGATCAATTAACTCTTCCAATAAAAGAACCAGGTGACCTACCCTGAGTTTCGGCCACGGCCCCAGTCACGACTACGGACCAGAATATTACGGATGGATCAACAATAGATCCAGATGATGATGAAATAGGATACATGGATAACACGAGATAAATCACTCATCAAGGAGCAATGTTGTCAACAAGGATCTAGATTTGAGCAGGAGAACTTTCTAGGCCAGATACGAAGTTGGTGAGCCTAAGTTATTTTCGTTGGCGCTTTTGAGTAGAGATATCAATATTAAGAGGATGATGCTCATTGAGTTCATCCTACATCCCCCTTCAGGGACGTGCAGTACTTCGACACAAGAGAAACTGTCTTGTTTTAGGAAGAAAATGTGCTAATATAGATGACAAGTACGAGAAATATTATTCCATTGAGAATATCTCTCTCCTCGATGAGCCTCCTAAAACTCTTAAGCAGTAGTGAGACATACAATAGAGCTCATATGAGGCTTAATGCTGTTGAGCAACCATGATACAATAGTCATCCTGTTGCTAGACATCAAACTTTGTCACATCGACTGCATCAACTGAGTGTTTGGTCAGATGACACAACTTCCATAAAGAGCCGAAAGGCACAATATTATAGTAGATAGTTGGTGGTGTTCAATTTAATGGCCGTAGCAAGTGGTATCTTGTAATTAGTGCTAGTAGTAGACACAAATGTTGAAGAGGAGGTTGTTATAAAAGCAATAAATTACAGAACTTGAGCAATAGAGACAGTAGTTATAGAAGCAATAATAGCTATTAGTTATGCAACACCTCATATAAAATTAGGAACAAATCATCAAAACCAAGTAGCCATAGTGGAGGTAATACTAGCAATAGTAATAGTATATCACCACCTGAAAGCAAGCATCTGCAGTAGAGGTAATAGTAGCAATAGTAACAATAGATAACCACAGACAAAGTAGCGATAGTAGACACTAATACCAAACCAGAGTAGATAGAACCTCATAAGAAGAGGTGCAGAGATAGACCGCGAAGGATAGAGATAGCAGTAGGATGCAACATGCATTACATACGTCAGAGCCATAGGTGTTGAACTGTGGAGAGGAGCTAAAGACAACACCATTAGGCTCTTTTTAACATTTGGGTTTGCAACGGTGAGAGTGGCGGTTAGGGTTCAATGTAATGACGGCTAGGGTTTCAAAAAGTAAAGGCTGTAGCTAGGGTTGTGGGAGCTGCTGATTATTAGGCTGTCGGCTAAGGAGGGTGGCGGCCAGGGGTGGTCGGGAGGAAATCATCATGGGGGAGTGATGAAGCTCTACGGCTAGGGCTATGATTTGGATTTGGTTTAGGGTTAGGTTTGCATATTGATGATGATGGGGTATGACTAGGGTTAGGTTTTGTGAAAGAGATACTGATGAAGCTCTAGTCACCTTTACTGTCGTGGCGTAGGAGAGCTTTAGCTTCGGGTTAGTTTTGGAGTAGTTTTGCCTATTTATTTTACTTTTATTAATGTTTGGATCTATTTGAGTCTGTAGTTGATTCCCATTTTAGTTTGCAATTTATATTTCTTATACGGGTTTATTTGTGTTTTTCCAATCCCGGCTAGAAATAAGGATGTAACTGGACCTTTATTTATAAGAATTTGGCTCGAGGCTATCCGTGAGATGCATGTGAAGTGCAAGGTGTGAAACCCAAATCCTATATGGCAATTGTGTACAACACTGTTTTCCGTACAAAGTTCGATCGAAAGAAAAACTTTGTATATAGACGAATTTGTTTACAGACTCTTCAGTGAGTTTTATAGAAAATAAACTCTACTACAACAAGTGGGAAGTGTGTCGAAGGAGTTTTGATCAACGCACGATCACCTTGCTCCATTGACGATCCGAACGAAGCTTGCTATGAAGCGATGGGAACTGGATTAACTCTCTGGTTGCAGTGCTGCTGTCCGCTCTTTGCTTTCAAGTGGAGGGAAACTGTTGTGGGGAATGGCCACGTTCCCATTTACACCGAGAACGTGACCATGATGGCCTGTGAGTCCCTCCCACTCAATGGAGAGCAAGAATGTGGTGTCCTGGTAGTGGAGCGGGATCAACAATCCACTCAGAACGTGGGTTGCAATTTCGAGGAAGCCAATGTTGAAATTGGTACGTCGCGGAAGTGGTTGAAGTCAGTATGCAGCGCAAGCAGGATGCTGCGATTCAGTGGAAACAACTTCAGGATGAGTGCCGGTGACGCTGTTGAAGTCACCATGGAGCGGAAGCAGGATGACGCATTTCTGCGGGACCGGAGGATCACGGTTTCGTAGAATATGGCAATTTCGCATAGACTGGATGTAGTGCAGAGTCCCACGGTATTTGAATGGCTTGGCAGTACACTATTCTGCTGATTTGGCTGATATGGTTGATTTGCAGAATCCGACTTTTTAGGCATCAACAGATCCTACGAGAAAAACACACACCTCTTATAAACCCTACGATGGTAGTCATTCACTTTAGTAGGAAAATAATTTTATGGCTATGTAGGCAAAATCCTTAAGCAAAATCCTTGTTCACGGAATGACTGAAAGAACCATACTTTTGGGAGTCTATCCTAGCATTCTTTCCAATCGAACACTTCAAGGCTTCTATCTTAGTATGATCTTAGTAAGGCTCTTTATTTGTCACTGGGAAGCTAACTTTCTACATGATAGTGATATCTTTGCCATTCCTTTAATAATTTTATTTTATCCATACTAACTATTTTGTAAGTAAACTAGTTAGAAAGAAAATAATTTGACCGAAACAGATCTAAACAATGCTGGGTTTCATAGTTAGGAAGGTGAAAGTTATCTTTCTTATTCTATCAGTGATCTGGTGCCATCGTTGATAAATTACTCCATTTAAAAAGGGGATGCAAAGTGAAGAAGAGGAGACTAGAAGAATTATAAGACTGGCTTACAGGAAGAAAGATAGCAAGTAAAGAAAAAGGGATAACACGTGAGAGACTAGAGAGAGAATCGAGAATTATAGAGAACAAGTCCCATACTAGGTTGGCGATGAAAATTATTAAGTGGAGAACGACAGGCTTTTGTCTCAAAAATATATCATACAAAAGTCCACTTATGTGTATGTCATCCCAAAATGTTTGATTCTTTCTAACAAAATATTATTGTCTTTTGACATGTCATGCCTCATGACCACCTAGATATTCATGATTTTTGGTCACCTATGTATGTGGGGTGTTACTGTGTACACACTCACCGCATAGAAGGGAATGACAGAATAAAGAGAGAACATACATTGGCGATGAGAATCATAAAGGAGAAATATATCAGAGGTTTTTGTCTCAAAAGTATATCATGCAGAAACATACACTTTAGTTTATATTATCCCAAACTTTTGATCCTTCTAAATGAGAGTTGGAGAAAATATATTTTATGTTTTATTTATGAGACCTACAAAATATATTTACAATCAAAGGAGTAACACGGGGTTAAAAATTGAGAATACACGAAAATATTTTCCTAGACTGGAGGCTAAAGAAAATGAGAATACAAGGAAATGAAATCATATAATATACTCTCTAATAAGTAGTCTCTAATACTCTCCCTCAAGCTGGAGTGTAGAGAATAGTGAAACCCAACTTGTCCAGAAAAGAGGTAAATATTTTTGATGGCAATGCGTTTGTAAAGATATTAGGGAGAAAGGAGACCACTTTCTTGCGAACCTCATTGTGTACGAAGTAGCAATCAACTTCAGTATGGTTTTCTTTTCTTGTATTCCTACTCTCTGCTCCAGCTTCACTACTTGTTACTTGTTATCTCTTGTATTAGATAATATACTTGTTAGAGAATATACTATATGATTTGCTTTTCTTATATTCTCCTTTTCTTTAGCCTTATGTCTAGGACAATCTTTCCTTGTATTCTTCTTCTCTTTAGCCTCAAGTCACTCCTTTGATTGATATTTGCTTTACTGGTCTCATGAATACAACATACAACAATATATTTTCTCCAACTCAGTGGTTTAGTCTTGCGGACTCTTATCATTTCCAATTACATGATCTCTCCTTGCCATCTCATCTTGTCGTTCATTGTGCTCATCATCTCTTTTTTGTGAGATCTTGTTAGGCTCCTTGGATTTCGTCTCTTGGCTTTCTTTCGGCTCCTCGGCTCAGATCAAGATTGTTGGCCATTTCGTTTATTTGTCTCAATTGGTGACTCTATCATCTTCATCAGCAACTTCTATTTCTTCAACCTTCTTCTCAATAGTGGAAATGAAAGATGATTTCGGATGATCTTTGAAAATTTATCCGGCCCAAAAATTATTTAACTTGGTCAAAGTCTGTTTCTTGTTTTCTAAACTCCAAAAACAAGTGTGCTTATGATCCTAAGTATTCTCTAAAACTAACAAAAGTTAGTAATATTTGTGTCTTTCTGTATATGACATGACCACCTGTTCAAGTTTTCGCAGTGTGGGTTCAATGATCTCCAGTAGAGTGAAATGAACACATCTTCAGAACAGGAAACTAGGTTGATTAGCGACCAGATGTTCAAATTTCTTATCAAAGGACTCCCTGTTTTAAAGGATCAGTATGAAATGTGATTGAACAAGGACTTTTAGTTGATATTTACATTGCTTTTCTATTTGTTCATTTAGTTATGCTATTTGCTTACTATAGCAACAACAGGGAACCTTTTTCATAAGTTTTTGGGGTGTTCTTTATGAATCATTTTCTTCTATTCTGCTCTCTTAAAGACTATTTTCTATAGCACTAGTAAATGCCAAGCCACCCTTGCCTATATACCATTACATGTAAGGTGGCAATTGTTCAAGTCAAGTTCGGGTGGACCTGTTAAAGCTTAACATGTACCTGTCCCATTTACTTCAACCTGATTAAGCTGAACCCGACCCACAAAGTTTGGGTCAACCTGATCTGACCCTCTTGACACGTTAATTGATGGGCTGAGGCTGGGCCTAACCTAAAAAGAAAAAAATGACCACTCAGGGAACTGGCATCATGGAGAGGTGGCGACGAGCTGGGAACATCAGGATGCGACGGAAAGTATGACCGAAGAGGTAGAGATATAAGAATGGTTCTTAAGAGAAGGGGAGTAGACTAGGAAGCACGAATACTCCAAAATTTAGGGCTGTCTAGTTGGACACTTCCTGGACACTCCAAAATACATTACGACACATCAAAATAGGTGTCGGGTTCGTGTCCCCATGTCCTTATTGTGTTGTGTCACGTACGTGTCCGTGCAACATAATGAGTAGATATAATTCTTGACCTGATCTGTTTATTATCTGGGTTATACAGGTCTGCTCGTCTATATGCCCAAACCTGTGTACACCTTGTCCAACCTACCTAAGAAATCGGGTTGGCAGGCTGGGTCAAAATTGTCACTGTTAATTACAACACCGTGGGATCTATGCAACACATCAGTACTAAGGAACATCCGACATGTATTATGTAAGGATTGATTTGATAGATTTCAACAATCTTATGCTGGGTGGAGGTATCAAAGGCAATCCTCCTCCAATCCTTTATTCAGACATGACATCAACAACAAAAATTAAGACATGAAGCAAAGTGCGGAGATTGCAATCTTGCCACTACATCTGACCCAGTTATCCTTAATGTTTAGTGTCTCCTCTTTCATACAATGTATTATATGCATATTTCCGTATAGATATTCAAATAAGTTAATTAATTTGGATACTTTTTACCGATAGCATTATCATTTTGAGGACACTGAGATCATGTTTAGTGTCTCCTCTTTCATGCTGCTACTTTTGAACTGTTAGTTTGTGCACACACCAATTTATAAGTGAGCCTTTACGTCTAAAAACTTCTATACTTCTACTTTAGGAATTTGTTACATTTCTTCAATTATGACGATTTACTAATTGCAGGCAGAAAAGGACAGAGTTGAAGAAAAAAAGAAAATTGGGGATCAAGATGTAATCAGATTGAGAAAAGAAAAAGAAAGTAGTGAAAATAAGAGTTTGGAACTTCAACAAGCTTTGGAAACATCAAAGAAGTCGTATGAACAACATTGCCAACTACTGGAAGCTAAGGCCAGTCTGACTAAAGTAGAGTCAGAGGAGAGGATAAAGGAGCTTGAATCTCTTCTAGCAGATTCAAGAAAGAAGGTGAAAGAGCTGCAGGCATTATCTGAATCAAAATTCCAAACTTGGGATCAAAAGCAACACACCTTCCAAAGTTTCATAGGTTCACAACTTCAGTTAGTGCAGGTATTTATGCCAAGGTACTTTTCAGTTTCTACCCTGTTATTATTTTAGAAAATGAGCTTTTACATATTTCTATTAGGAATTGAGGGCATCTTCCGAGTTAATAAAGCATGAAGTTGTAAGTACTAAAATGAGATGGAGTGGAGAACTTAATAGCTTTGGTAAGAAATTCTCAGAAGAATTGTTTTAACGCTTTGGTGACCATATTTGTGATTTATGCATGTATTACATGTCCCTTGTGCAGGTCTAAAGATGAAAGAGTTAACTGATGCTGCTGAAAAATATCGTACAGTTTTAGCAGAAAATCGAAAACTGTTTAATGAGGTCCAAGAATTAAAAGGTTATACATTTGGGCATGTTAATATCGTTTTAATCTGAAATCATCTTGTTTGTTCCTTTGGCATTGTTTGACCTAATTGACATTTTGTTTGTTCTTTTGGCTTTTTATGACCCATTTTACTTTCTTATTCTTTAACAGGAAACATCAGAGTTTATTGTCGAATAAGGCCATTCCTTTATGGAGAGTGCAAAAGTTCAACTACAATAGATTACATTGGTGAGAATGGTGAACTTCTTTTAACAAATCCTTCCAAACAAGGAAAGGATGGGCATCGAACGTACAAGTTTAACAAGGTCTTTGGTCCAGCTGCTACTCAAGGTTTTATTTTTATAGCTACTAAGATTTCAACATCATGTAGTGCTTATATTTGGTAATAAATGTGAATTGCTATATATATATATATATATATATATATATATATATATGGGTAAACGGGATATGAGCCATATGGTTCATATTCCTACATGAGCTATGAACATGTGGACCAATATGAATATAGTGTACTAGTGCACATGTGATGTAGGTGTCCATTTCTATTGGTCCACATGTGCATGGCTTATGTAGAAATATGAGCACTATGACTCATATCCCGTTTAACCTATATATATATATATATATATATATATATATATATATATATTGGAGTAATTGTTATATATTTTATTGATAATTTCTTGGCTATTTATAATGTTACAACCCTTCATCTTACATTAATACCCCATTAAAATTCCCTGCAGAATATTCTAATATCCCAACAAATATACCAAGAATATTCTAATATACCAACAAATATACCAAGAATATTCTAATATACCAACACTCCTCCTCAAGATGGGCGAAAGATATTCACTAAGCCCATCTTGTCACATCCTCTAATCATATCTGCAGAGCTAAGTCCCTTGGTCATACTGTATGCTACCTGCTCCTTGGTTGGAACATGACCTAGCTCCAGTAGTCCACAGTCCAACTTCTCCTTGATGAAGAACCTATCGATCATGATGCGTTTGGTCCTGTCATGTTGCACTGGATTGTTGGCGATACTGATGGTTGACTGGTTGTCACACCACAACTTCATCTTGGCTCCTTGATCCAGTTTCAGCTCCACCAGCATACTCTTTAGCCATAACAGCTCTGCAACTCCCAAGGCCGTAGCTCTGTACTCCGCTTCAGCTGTTGATCTGGCCACCACTGACTGCTTCTTACTCCTCCAAGAGACTAAGTTGCCTCCTACAAATATGCAATAGTCCGAGGTAGACCTCCTGTCATCAGTACAGCTAGCCCAGTCAGAGTCACAGTAGCCCTCGATGCTCAAGTGATCATTCTTCCTGAATATCAACCCTTTTTCGGGGCACCCTTCAAGTATCTCAGAATCTGGTACACTGCGTCCATATGACCCTTCCTTGGGTCATGTATGTAGCGGCTCACCACACTCATTGCAAAGCAGATATCAGGACGTGTGTGGCTCAAGCAGATCAACTTGTCCACCAATCTCTGGTTTCTGTCTCGGTCAACTGGTTCTCCAGCCTCAACACACAGCTTGAACCCCTGGTTGGTCGGCGTCGTTGCAGGTCTGCATCCCAACATCGCTGTCTCTGTGAGAAGGTCCAGCACATACTTCCTCTGAGAAAGAACAATCCCCTCTGCTTTTCGAGCAATCTCAATCCCAAGGAAGTACCGAAGAAGGCCAAGGTCCTTCACCTCGAACTCCTTGCCAAGCTTCCCCTTGAGTCGGACAATCTCCTGCTTATCATCTCCTGTGATAATCGTATCGTCCACATACACCGTGTTAGAGTTATTTTATTTTGTTATTTATCATATGAGGGTATAATAGTAATTGTGGGTGTATTGCATATCAATATAAATAGACATGAGATGCAACCTAGGGTTTTAGGCCCTTGCAATCTCTTTTCTCATATTCTCTCTTCCTCTATTTCTCTTTCTCCTCTCTATCTCTAAACTTAACTTGGTATCAGAGCATATATTTGTAAGTACTGTACATCCCATCCCCGACAGGGCCGATCGAACTACTTTTCATGATTTGCCGTTCGTCGTTCGTTGTTCGTGGTCGTTCGTCGTTCGTTTATGAGATCTAGGGTTTCTACAGATCTCCGTTGGTTATTCGTCGTCGGTTGAGGTTCGTTGTGAGATCTAGGGTTTCAAAGATCTCGTCTTTCTGTTGCATCTGCAAGTATGGTGGGGACCGAATCTTCTAGCGAGGTTAATAGTGGTGGTGGTAGCGGAGGTGGTTCTCCTTTTACTGTTATTCATAATGATGAATTGGAAAAGTCGATTACAGCGGTGAAACTCAATGGTGCGAACTACCTTGCCTGGTCCAAGTCTATCAAAGTGGTGTTAAGGGCGAAGAAGAAGTTGAAGTTTTTGACCGAAGAACCCCTGCCTGAAACGTCCGCTGAGTATGAAGATTGGATGAGTGCAGATGCATACGTTATGTCGTGGTTGTGGCATAGTATGGAACCACATATCGCTGCTAATGTTCAGTGGTGTGAATCAAGCAAACAGATTTGGGCATCTCTGGAAGAATCATATTCGCAGAAGCGAAACGTTGCCCGTATCTATGAGTTGTACGAGTTATTGTTCAATACAAAGCAAAATGGGAAGCCTGTGAATGAATATCTGGCTTCCAAGAAGGCTTTGTGGGAGGAACTGCTTCAATATCATCCTGTTACTACTGATTTGAAGGAAGCTCGGAGACAGAAGGAAGAGTTTCATGTTTCACTCATCCTAGCCGGCTTGGATCCTGCGCTCGAACCTTATAAAGCTCAAATCCTTGCTGGAGAACAGTTACCTACGGTGGCAGATACTTTCTCCCGTCTGAATCGTTCCTTTCTGGGACAGTTCTGTGGTGCCTAGTACTGACTCTTCTGCCCTAGTTTCTAGTGCTGTTGGTCGTGGTGGTGGACGTGGTATTGGACGTGGCGGTAGAGATGGTGGTCGTAGTTTTGGTCGAGGAGGAGGCCGTGGTGGTAGAGACAATGGTGGTGGTGGTGGCCGCGGTGGTGGTGGTGGTGGCCGTGGTCAACCACGAAAGTGTAACTATTGTGGAATGCTCGGTCATGTAGAAGACTATTGTTGGGACAAATGGGGCAAACCAGAATATGCACATCAAGTGCATGATGAAAATATGCAGTCCCAGGACACCACTTCTGCTCCCAGAGATGATACTTCGGGTTTCAATCAGACTTCAACGTCCGATACCTCATCTCCATTTCAACAGATCCTCCAGAAGTTGAACGCGCTTGCTAGTACCACCTCCCAACCTACTGCAACCATGGCACATATAGGTAATCCTGCTTTTGTGGCAACCCAGTCACCATCCTCCTCTTGGGTCATCGACTCAGGAGCAAGCTCTCACATGTCTGGTATAACATCTATCTTTCATAATCGTAGTTCCATGAAACATAATATTATCTTGGCTGATGGGTCTACTCGTCCTGTGCTTGGGAAATGTGTCATTCACCCTACTCAATCACTATCATTATTTGATTCATTATATGTGCCTAATTTTTCATTTAATTTGTTATCTGTGAGCCAGTTAACCAAATCTCTTCAATGTTCTGTGACATTTTTTCCCAATTCGTGTATTTTTCAGGACCTCAGGACGAAGAAGACGATTGGTTCGGGGCATGAAAAAGATGGACTGTACTACTTGGATCTACCTGGAAAGGCCTTCACTTCTGTTTCTACTTCTCCGTTGCAGTGGCATTATCGTTTGGGACATCCGTCTTTGGCTAAGTTGCGTCAAGTTGTTCCTAGTTTGAGTCATGTTTCTAGTCTTGAATGTGAGGCTTGTCAGTTAGGCAAGCATCACCGTAGTTCCTTTCCTCGTCGTAGTGAGAGTCGTCAATTAGAGTCTTTTGATCTTGTTCATTCTGATATTTGGGGTCCGTCTAGAGTCAAAAGTCCGAAAGGATTTCAGTATTTTGTTATTTTTATTGATGATTATTCCAGAATGACTTGGTGTTATTTAATGAAAGAAAGATCTGAGTTTCCAAATGTGTTATCTGCCTTTTATAATGAAATCTATGTTCAGTTTGATAAACGTATCAAAATTCTGCGTTCTGATAATGCTTTGGAGTATACTCAATCTTCTGTGAACAGTTTCTGTGTTGATCGTGGTATGGTTCATCAAACCAGTTGTGTCCACACCTCTCAACAAAATGGTATAGCCGAACGCAAACATCGACACATTTTAGATGTGGCTCGAACTCTCATGTTCAATATGCATGTCCCTAAACAGTATTGGGCAGATGCCGTTCTTACTGCATGTTATCTTATTAATCGCATGCCATCATCTGTATTAAATAACAAAGTTCCATTTACCATATTACATACAGATGTCGCACCTTTTTCCTTATCTCCTCGAGTGTTTGGGTGTGTCGCTTTTATTCATAACTTGGAACCTAATCGAGATAAGTTGGCTCCTAGATCTCTGAAGTGTGTCTTTCTTGGTTATCCCCGTACTCAAAAAGGTTATCGTTGTTACAGTCCACAGTCACGCAAATATTATGTCAGTGCGGATGTTACATTCTTTGAGTCTACCCCTTTCTTTCCTTCAGGAGACCGTTGTATTCCTTTTACAACAGATTTGATATCTTCCATACCACTTCCGGTCATTCCTGAATCAATTTCTGTCTCCATTCCCCATTTACAGGTTTATCAGAGATCCAAGGACAGACCAGTGGTTCTGCAAAATTCAGCCTTCAACCAATCATCTTCCGTGCCTGAGGTTTCTGCTCCCATCACCACAGATCCAGATGATCTTCCTATTGCTCTCAGAAAAAGCCAACGCCTTTGTACCACAAAGAATAAGCATCCAATTTCTAACTATGTTTCATTACACCGTGCTTCATCATTTTTTCATGCATTTGCTGTTTCATTGTCTTCTACTTTTATTCCCAAAACTTACAAGCAGGCTATGTCATCTTCTGGTTGGAAAAGTGCAATGGATGAGGAGATGTATGCTTTACATCAAAATCATACTTGGGAGCTTACATCACTTCCTGTTGGAAAACAAACAGTGGGTTGTAGATGGGTGTACACTGTTAAGTATCACCCTGATGGTTCTGTTGAGCGCCTCAAGGCACGGTTGGTTGCCAAAGGGTATACTCAGACATATGGCGTGGATTATATGGAGACTTTCTCTCCAGTGGCTCGGCTGAATTCAGTTCGGATTCTTATTTCTGTGGCGGTTAATCACCAATGGCCTATATATCAGCTGGACATAAAGAATGCTTTCTTGCATGGTGACTTACATGAGGAGGTTTATATGGATCAACCACCGGGATATGTTGTAGCAGGAAATAAAAGACTCGTATGTCGATTGAAGAAAGCATTATATGGACTGAAACAGTCACCTCGTGCTTGGTTTGACAAGTTCAGTTCTCATTCAGTATGGCTTTCGGCGTACCACATCAGATCATTCAGTGTTTTGCCATTCTTCCTCAGCAGGTATTATCGTGTTGATTGTTTATGTTGATGATATCATTATATCTGGGAGTGATCATGCTGGAATTGTGGACTTGAAGGCCTACCTTAGTCGTCAGTTTCATACTAAGGATTTGGGTCTTCTTCGATATTTTCTTGGAATCGAGGTTGCTCGATCTAAGAAGGGGGTGTATCTGTCACAACGCAAGTATGTTCTAGACTTGCTTTCCGAGACTGGTATGTTGGAGTGTCGGCCAGTTGAGACTCCTATGGATTATCATGACAAGCTTGATGCTGACAGGGGAGAGTTATTTGAGGATGTTGGATATTATAGACGTTTGGTTGGCAAACTTATATATCTTACTGTTACTCGACCAGACATCACATATGCAGTTTGAGTAGTTAGTCAGTTTATGCATGCCCCTCGGCAACCACATTGGGAGGCTATCTCTCGCATTCTTCGATACTTGAAGGGTGCACCTGGAAAGGGTTTGTTGTACAAACCTTCCCAGTTGCTTACGGTGACTGGGTTCAGTGATGCTGATTGGGCAGGCAGTTGCAGTGATAGGAGGTCTACTTCTGGCTATTGTACGTTTGTGGGTGGCAATCTTGTCACGTGGCGTAGTAAGAAGCAGAATGTTGTGGCTCGTTCTAGTGCAGAGGCCGAGTACCGTGCGATGGCTCATACAGCTTCTGAGATGATGTGGGTGCAGTCCCTTCTTCATGAAATGGGAATTATGATTCCTATTCCGATGGAGATGTATTGTGATAATCAGTCGGCAATGTTTATCGCAAGTAATCCGGTGTTTCATGAGCGCACGAAGCATATCGAGGTGGATTGTCATTTTGTTCGTGATTTGTTGCTGAAGAAACAGATTGTCACTCCTTATGTTCGGTCAGAGGATCAATTAGGTGATATCCTCACCAAGCCACTTGCTCGCGGTCCATTTTCTGATTTATGTAGCAAGCTGGGCATGTCTGATCTATATGCTCCTGCTTGAGGGAGGGTGTTAGAGTTATTTTATTTTGTTATTTATCATATGAGGGTATAATAGTAATTGTGGGTGTATTGCATATCAATATAAATAGACATGAGATGCAACCTAGGGTTTTAGGCCCTTGCAATCTCTTTTCTCATATTCTCTCTTCCTCTACTTCTCTTTCTCCTCTCTATCTCTAAACTTAACTCACCGCAAGCATGGTAATGTGGCCTCCACTTTGACGGAAGAACACAGTATGATCAGCATGGAAGAACACAGTATGATCAGCATTGATCTGCTGATATCCCATCCCTATCATCATCCTCCTGAATCTGTCAAACCACGCTCGAGGAGACTGCTTCAGTCCATAGAGAGACTTCTTCAACCTGCATACCTTGCCCACTGTCTTATCGGTGCAGAATCCTGGTGGTATCTACATGTACACTTCCTCCACTAGATCCCTATGAAGAAACACATTCTTCATATCCAGTTGTTGTAGCTTCCATCCACCATTCGCTGCCAAAGAAATCAGGGTCCTGACGGTGCTCATCTTCGCTAATGGTGCAAAGGTCTCATCATAGTCAATGCCGTACGTCTGACTGTATCCTTTTGCCACCAGTCGAGCCTAGTAGCGCTCTACTTTTCCATCTGGGTTCTGCTTCACAGTAAAGACTCACTTACATCCGACTGTCCTCTTTTCCTCTGGCAGTTTTATCAGTTCCCAAGTGTGGTTCTTCTCAAGAGCGTCTAACTCCTCGTGCATCGCCGCTTTCCACTTTGGATCGTTCTTGGCAACCTGCAAATTGTTAGGTATAATACTATCCAAAGATGCAATGAATGCTCCATGAGAAGAAGAGATGTTATTATTATGAAACAAACTGAGCAAGATCTCAACCATTTCTATCAGGAGAATTTTTCGTATTGCTGCGAGTGGTCCTCCGTACTGATAATGACGTTGGAGGAGTAGGAAGAATGATATCACCTGAAGGAAATTCTGGTGGTGGTGGTGTAGGTGTCTCAGGAGTTGAGACGGACGCAGGCAAGGGACTCGGCACTGGCACTATAGGTACTGGTCCTGCAGTTTGCTTTCCTTTCCTGCTGTAGGTAAGTAACTCCCCTTGAGCCGTGGGTCTAACACCTCTCATCGCCTCCCCTTGTTCCTCTTCACTCTCCTGCTCCTCCTCAAACGTTCTTCCATGCCATACTCCTAAATCGGTCAGCACACTCTCACCAATCTCCCTCTCTCGTCTCATACTCTCAGTATCAGGTGAGTTGCTCATGGATGAGGTTCCCTCCTGATGGTAGTATGGCTCAAACTTCCTGAAGTGAACATCCATGCTCACAAACCTCTTCTTCTCTACTGGGCTCCAGCACACGTACCCCTTCCGAGTCGCCGAATAGCCCACAAATACACACTTGACTGCTCTGGGGTCAAGTTTTCCAACAGACGGTCTGCACTCACCAATCTTCCTCTCTCGTCTCATACTCTCATTATCAGGTGAGTTGCTCATGGATGAGATTCCCTCCTGACGGTAGTATGGCTCAAACTCCCTGAAGTGAACATCCATGGTCACAAACTTCTTCTCTACTGGGCTCCAGCACACGTACTCCTTCTGAGTCGCCGAATAGCCCACGAATACACACTTGACTGTTCTGGGTCAAGTTTTTCAACAGACGGTCTGTTGTCATTCACAAAACATACGCAGCCAAACACCTTTAGTGGGACTATCCTACTATTATTTTCTTGTAATATCTCACATTGAGACTTCCATCCCAGTACCTTCGAGGGTATCCCGTTGATCAATCGAGCTGCTGTCACAGACTCTGTGGGACATTCATGGCGATCATCATGCTTTTTGCCATCTCCAGAAGGTATCTGTTCTTCCTTTATGCCACTCCATTCTGTGTTGGTGTGTATGCACAGGTGGTCTGATGCTGTATCCCTTGGGCTGACAGGTATTCCTCAAGTACTTTGTTGGTATACTCTGTTCCATTGTCAGACCTTAGTATCTTCACCACTGCTCTGTACCGAGTCTGGACATGTTTATGAAATTCCCGGAAACAGACAAAGACCCTCACTCTTATTCTTCATCAAATACAACCAGGTGACACGAGAGGAACAATAAATAAAAGAGACAAAATACTTGTAACCATTCATAGTAGTTGTGGCGCACGGCCCCCAGACATCAGAATATATAATATCAAAAACAGAAGAGCTCCTATAGCCCGCACGAACATATGAGCTCCTAGTAAGTTTGCCTAAATCACATGCATCACATACTAGTTTCTCCTTATTTGCCTTCTCATAAATAGATGGATACAACCTACTCAAAATACTAAAAGAGGAGTGCCCCAACCGCCTGTGATGGAGTATCAGTGAATCCTCGGCACTCATCTTTGGTCCTCCTATTCCTGCCCTTTCTGCCACAGACACCAATGTCGAATCCAGTCCTTCCCGATCTAGGTACCACAGTTCATCATGCCAAGTGCCAGTCCCAAGTCTTCGTCCTGTCTCCTTCTCCTGGAAGATCACCTTAGGAATATCAAAAGAGACAATGCATTTTAGTTGGAGGATTATAGAACTAATGTACAAAAGACTGACTGGAAAAGGAGCATGTAAAATATTGGATTGGATAATCTTACTGAACCTGTACAATCGACAGTACCCTTACCGACCACTGGCTGGAAAGTATCATCGGCTGTTTGAATGTTGTCTACAGATGCTAGGTGAGTGTACGAAGAGAACTCACTAGCATTCCCTGTCACGTGTCGAGACGCACCCGAATCGACAATCCAGTCCGACGATCTAAGGAAAGACAGATGCAAGGGCGAGTGGGTCATCAGTACCTTCCGATGGATGAGCATACATGGCAGCGTTGCCTCTGGCGAATACTGAGGTGGACGCCTTCTCAGTTCCACTCCTCCTGTCTCCATCGCTTGACGTTCTCTGCTTTCTCCTGAGTACTTCCTGCATGCCCAGTAGTGCCTGATCCTCTACAGTATATGCACCATTAGCTCCCTCCCCGCCTTCTGCTACCAGCAGGTTCGTCCGATAACCTCCTCGACCACCCCGTCGACCCCCACGACCACGGCCACGTTCTCCAAATTGGCCATGTCCGCCACCTGAATCTCCCTCCTTGGGTGGTTTGGTGCAAGCATACTTCAGATAGCCCACCTCCCCGCAGTTGTAACACTGTCGGGGGTCTCCGTTAGGTCCTGTGCCGCCTGAATTGGTAACCGTCAGTGCTGTCTTTACTTCAAGAGGACCACCTGTCCCTGCCTGTAGCTTGATACGAGTATCCTCTTGGATCATGGCCGAGATAGCCTCCTCAAGTGTAGGAATCTTCGGTTGGACTAGAAGGAGTGCTGTCCTCTGAGCAAACACTGCAGCCAGCCCCTTAAGAAACTTCATCGTCCTCTCCTGCAGACATACCTGTCTCTCCTTACACTTCGGGTCCTTGCAGCTCGCCCGATCTTATAAGTGATCATAATCCAACCATAGAAGCTCCAACTCCGTGGCATATTCTTGTACCGTATTCTCTTCCTGTACGGTGTCGTCGATCTCCTCCTTGATCTGGAAAACCATCATGTTATTTTCCATACCATCGTAGGTTCTCCTCAACTTCTCCAACACGTCTTTCACTATCTCAAGGACATCCACTGTGGCGGCAATCGACTGGACTAAAGAATTGATGAGCCAAATGTATACCACCATATGAGTGGACTTTCACTCGTCGCGTCCTGCCGAGCTATCATCCGGCTCTATCTTCTCTCCTGACAAGAAACCCTCCAGGTTCTTCCCTGCGAGGGTTCTCACCCGTCGTGACCAACTCAGGTAGGTGGCCGGTCCATCAAGCTTCAGATCGATGGATGGAAGCTCCAACTTCGCCAATATTCGTGTCGCGCTCTCACCAGCCGACAGTTTCATCGGCTTCATCAACTTTGCGACCTCCGCATAGTCCAACTTCTTGATGATCTCCTCCATCGATACTCCTCTTCTCCGATCACCTCACACCCGTCCCACGATTCACGTTCGCCCTCTTCTTCCTCTCCTAGACCCGATCATGTGTCTCCCCCATCAGATCTAGGCCTTCGATGTCAACGTCTGGAACGACCTGCGGGAGATGCCAGGAACCGCGACAGAAGGCTCAACGGGAGTCGTGGCTTCGCGGTGGTGGTGGCGGGCGAGCGGCGACGGTGGTGGCGGACGAGCGGTGCGGTAGCGGTGGTGGCGGGCGGCGCGGCAGTGGTGGTGGCGGACGGTGTGGCAGCGGCGGCGGTGGCTAGGGTTTGGGAGTTGGTTGCTAGGGTTTGGGCTCTGATACCATGTAGAATATTTTGGAGTAATTATATATTTTATTGATAATCTCTTGACTATTTATAGCCTTACAACCCTTCATCTTACATTAATATCCCATTAAAATCCCCTGTAGAATATTCTAATATCCCAACAAATATACCAATAATATTTTAATATACCAACAAATTTACCAAGAATATTCTAATATACCAACAATATATATATATATATATATATATATATATATATATATATATCATAAGACATGTAAGATATCTATGTAATAAAACGAAGTAGTATTTCCTGCCAAAACATAAAAAGATAAAGAAATGTCACGATTAAAAGATAGGAGGTATAACAAATGGCTTCAAATATGACGTGTGTGCATGTAAAAACCCTTAAAACTAATAAAGATATTATTAAATGATATAAATAAGAAGTGATTTCAAAAATGAGTTATCAAGGTGTGCTGGAGGCACAGGGAATGACCTAGTAGATAACAAATAACATATGATGTAATGTAGTTTTTTTTTTAGTTACAGGGATTCATATTCTACCTATCATTAAATTTGTTCTCTTGTTAACAGAGCAAGTTTACGTGGACATTCGGCCTTTAGTACAATCTGTTCTTGATGGATACAATGTCTGTATCTTTGCATACGGTCAAACTGGATCAGGAAAAACCTACACAATGGTATCATTTTCAACTTATTTATAATTCGATAATACGTTTTAATCGATAAGCTTTCTAATGTTGACCTAACCTTAATTGTGTTTAATATTAATTGGTTCTTTAGTTTTATTTAGGTTTCCTATTTAAACTATGATTTTTTTATTTGGATTTAGTTTGTTCAGATTTGTTTATTCTTAGTAACTTTGCTTTGAGCCAAGTTTATTTTGAGTTAGCTTCCCTGTATTATTGTTGTCTTAGTTTCATATTGTTTCACTTTTTCCTTTACTAGATACCATATTGTTTCGTTTCCCCCTAGTTTTAATCTTTATTTCTACAATGCCCATGCTCTGATTCTTGAAATTTCCAATCATTTTGTTTCCAAATCGTACCTCAAGATTGGTTGTGCAGTTGTCTTACGTTACTTTCTTTTATTTTGTTTATGATTGGATATGCTAATATTGTGTGTTATTGAACCTTATACAGACTGGACCTAATTTATCATCAAATGAGGATTGGGGGGTCAACTGTCGTGCTCTGCATGACCTTTTCCTAATTTCACGGGATAGGAAAAGCAGTATTATGTATGAAGTTGGTGTTCAGATGGTCGAAATATACAATGAGCAAGTGCGGGATCTCCTTGCAAATGATGCTTCACAAAAGAGATATCCTTTCATGCAACATTATTCTAATTGTTCTATGCTCTAATATCATGTTATAGACTTCACACAAATGTTTGGATAGCTTATTATTTGCACAGTTATAAATTTATGCATTATTTATTCATTTTTAGAAAGTATATTTTCTGAATATGAGGAGAAATGCTTCATTTTGCTATGATAATTTCTTCTATATAATAAACACCAAGTATAGAACTTACCATATTCATGCAGCAACCATACTGCACTAAATGTGGCAACTTATTAAAGGTACAACTAATTTATTTACTATTACCCCTACTTCTCCAAAAGTTATGGTAGATTCCTCAAAGATAACAATGATATAACTGCATATTAATCTAAAAAATACTAAATAGTAGTTGTGACCTATGTTACATGAACTCAGGTACGCATGTTGGGTACGGGTACATATCCATGAGTCGGATCCTTCAAACTCATAATTGAAGGACACAGACTCGGCTAAAAAGGATCCAAATTTTGGGTACGGGTACGGAAATATGACTAATGAAATAAATATATTTGAACATGATTTCATAAAAAGACACATCATACAATTAAATCTGCAAGATTTTATAAAAAGACAACCTGTAATTAAACTATTAATAAACTTTACCGAACTAGTTGAATAAGTCCTTAAGAGACTATACAAGTAGAATAATGAGATAATCTTTATTGATGAGAAGACTACATATATATAGGAGAGACTAACCCCTCTCTCTATTATTCTACTTGATGTGGGACTAAAGCCCATTATTAATATAACACTTAACACCCTCCCTCAAGTTGGAGCATATATGTCAACCATGCCCAGCTTGTTACACAAAAATTGAACCCGAGAACTCAGAAGAGACTTTGTGAAGATATCGGCTATCTGATCACCAATTCTCATATGATGAAACTTTATTATCCCTTTTTTATACTCATCACGGACGAAGTGAATGTCAATTTCAATATGCTTCGTCCTTTCATGGAACACATGACTGGTAGCAATATGGATAGCAGACTGGTTATCACACTACATGGATAGCAGACTGGTTATCACACTACATGGATAGCAGACTGGTTATCACACTACATATCTGCTGCTTTAGATCTTGCTTTTTCTCCCAGTTCTTGTAGCAGATGCTTCAGATATAGCACCTCTGTTGTGCTATGAGCAATAGCTCGATATTCTGCTTCAGAACTTGATCGTGCGATCACACTCTGCTTCTTGCTCTTCCACGATACCAAGTTTCCGCCAATAAATACTGAGCAGCCAGATGTAGATCGTCTGTCCGTCAGGCTTGTACCCTAGTCAGCATCAGTAAAGCACTCAACATAAGTGTCCCTGATTCTCCATCCAATTTTTTTTTCGGATGCTGGATTAGATAACGCATAATTCTGAGAATTGTGTTCCAATGTGGAATTCGTGGAGAAGTCGTAAATTTACTTGCGACACTTACGACGAAGGAAATGTCCGGGCGAGTCATAACCGCCAAGTAGTTGAGTTTTCCAACCACTCGACGATACTGATCCGGATTGGTCATCAGGACCCCTTCGTCTGGGAGTAACTTTGCTCCTGGATCCATGGGCGAAGTTGCTGCCTTGACTCGCATCATTCCTGCATCATTTATCCAGCATGTACTTCCTCTGAGACATTACAGTGTCCTGCTTATCCCGTGTAACTTCAATGCCCAAGAAGTAGTTTAACGATTCCATATTCTTGATCTGAAATTGTTCTCCCAGAAACTTCTTTAGGCTTGCAATACCCTGGATGCCGTCTCTTGTGATCACAATATCGTCAACATAGACACCAAGTAGTATCCTTCAAGCTGATGTCTGTCGGTAGAATACCGAATGATCCTTCTTTGATTGATACATGTCAAATCGAGTAACAACATGTGTAAATCGACCAAACCATGTACGAGGTGATTGTTTGAGACCATAGAGAGCCTTCCTCAGATGACACACTTTACCGTCCCTTGCAACGAACCCGGGAGGTTGCATCACATACACTTTTTCGTCAAGATCCCCGTGGAGAAATGCATTCTTGATATCCAGCTGAAATAATGGCCAGTCATAGCGAACAACTAAGGCCAAGAGTACGCGTACAGAGGTCATCCTGGCAACTGGAAAGAATGTCTCAAAATAATCCTCACCATAGGTCTGAGAATATCCTTTAGCCACTTGACGAGCCTTTAGTCGATCAAGAGTGCCATCCGGTTTCACTTTGATCGTGAACACCAATTTGCAACCTACTGCCTGTTTACCGGGAGGCAAATCTTCCAAGTTCCAAGTTTGGTTCTCTCGAAGAGCTTTCATCTCCTCTTCCATAGCAGTACGCAAACTGTGATGTTTGAGACCCTTCTCTGCAGTATTGGAAATCTGAATCCATCAATAGTGGCTATCAAGGATTGAGTCTGGCTCGCTAGCCCTTTGTAGTTTTCAACATACAGGGGATGATCACGACATGCACGACGAGGTCGAGTTGGTGGAATAGGCGGAGGCGAATCAGTGGAGCTAGAGGAGGATGCTGGTTCTGTGACCGTGGGCACTATCTGCGATGCTTGTTCGGGCGATAACGATGCTGACTGAACCAGTGTCTGTGGACCGTCTGACTGGGATACTGGCTCGATAGGGGAGGGCACCCTTACGGGGGGCTGTTGTGTTTGAGCAGGAAATAACAATAAATCTTCTTTTGGGTAAACTTGGGACACTGGACCAGTAGTTTGTGGAAGTGGAGGAAACTCGGTTTCAACGAAGGCAACATTCCGAGAGAAAAAATACTTCAATTTAGGAGAAAAACAACGATACCCTTTCTGATCTTTAGGATACCTTAGGAAAACACATTGTATTGTCTTAGGATCTAATTTAGAAATGGTTGGTCGGGTATCCCGAATATAACACAAGCAACTAAAAATTTTTAGAGGTAGAGGAAACGACTCTCGTTCGGGATATAGTCGAGAAAATGTAGTGACACCATTGAAAATCGACGATGGCATGCGATTAATAAGATAACAAGCTGTAAGTACTTCATCCGACCAAAATCTTCTGGGAGTACGTGCTTGAAACATAAGAGCACGCGTTGTTTCCAAGAGATGTCGATTCTTGCTTTCGGTCACACCATTCTGTTGTGGTGTGTAAGGACATAAAATTTGGTGGATAATGTCATGTCGAGACAGATGTGAATTGAACGTACGAGACAGATACTCACAACCATTGTCACTTCGAAGGTATTTAATCGGAACACCAAATTGTTTTGATTTTCGCATAAAAATTGCACCAAATTTCAAATAGTCCGGAGCAATTTTTTATCAGATAGACAAAAGTGACACGTGAGTAATCATCAACAAATGTAATAAAGTACTTGAAACCCATCATCGAGTCAACCGGACATGGCCCCCATATATCAGAATGCACCAACTCGAAAGGAGTATATGCAAATTTATTTTGAATAACCGGATAGGAAATCCGATGATGTTTAACCAAACTACAAGACTCACAATGAAAAGAAACGAGAATATGTAAAGATGAGTACAATTGCTGGAGAGCTTGGATAGATGGATGACCCAACCGACAGTGTAGCTCGAAAGGATCGAGATTCACGTCAGCACGAGCAACATGGGAATGTGCGTCAAATAAGTACAAGTCTCCAGCCACATGCTCCCTACTGACAGTCTTTAGGTCCTGAAAAATACAATCATCAGAAAAAATGTTACCGAGCAATGCATGTCGCGAGTAATCTGACTAATGGAAAGTAGACTGAACGGGTTGCCAGGTGTGTGTAATATAGAATTGAGTGATAATCCGGAAGAAAGACAAGCACTTTCACGTCCACGGACTGTTAGTGAACCACCATTTGCAACAATAATATCAGAAACACGTTCCACCGATATATAATTGCGTATCATACCTGCATCACTAGTCATGTGAGCTGACGCACCAGAGTTAATTACCTACTGCTTCAACCGTACCACACATGCTGCGGAGTACCCGGCTGTGGATCAAGATGTGGACGTCTCACCTCGACGTTGAGCTTGAAACTCAAGAAAATTTGTATATGACTTTGCAGTCATCTGGATAGATCGAACGCCATCATCAGGAACGTCCGATGTAACATTGACGGTATGAGCTTTAGGACACTGCTACTGAAAATGGCAATGCTGACCACAGTGGAAGCATGTGCACAATCTTCCTCCATCACGACCACCATTGTCTCGTCCTCCATCACGATCAGCATTTCGGCCATCACGTCGTCCACCACGAAATCCAGCACGAGCAGTACCAAGTGAAGATCGATCAGCAGGATTATCACCCGGAATGGTCTCAATGACTTTCGCTGCCCGAAGAACGCGATAGTGGGCCTCCATTAGAGACGGAACATCAGATCCAGCAATGATCTGAGAGCGAGCATAGTCTGCATCAGGACGGAGAGATGCAAGATATGCCATGACATGAAGCTGCTCACGTTGAGCCCTTGCTTCATTGATATACGTTGTGAGGGGTAAAACACGGTTGATTTTATCAGTCATAGCCTTAAAGGTCCGATAATGGTCGTAATGAGATTTGTCTTCCTGATTTGCTCGGTATACGCCAACGGAGTCGTAGATACGGAACAAATCACGTTTTCCATTAAACGCCGCCGCTAGGACCTCCCATAATTCCTTTACGGAATCCATATTTTGAACCATGTCTTCCACCGATGGTTCCATTGAATTCATCAACTGTGTAAACAGTCGACTATCATCTCTCCCATTGCTCAAATATGGGATCACCCTGCTGAAGGATTGTCAGTCAGATGTTTGGACAACCGTATTCCTCTAAGCATCTTCTCAACCTTCTTTCGCTATGTCGAGTAGCCCTTTGGTCCATCCAACCGTCGATTGACAAGTCGAATCGAGGAAATCGTCACGCCAGTGCCCATTGGTTCCGCCATTGCGTTTTCGACACTAGTGTCTGCAGTATTGCTATTAGCGTCAATGCCTGTCATCCTTCAGTATTCCGGATTCGACTGTCGGCATGAGTTTTCCAACTTGATAATCACATCAACTCTGCCACTGCGCTAGAAACGTGGCCAACACTGACAAACGCATAGAAAGCAGGGAGTGAATGTAGATCACACACGTTAGGACAGTCAACCAATGTTGCTCTCTGTTAGATCCTGATGTGAAGATCAAGTAAAAAAAGAAACAAAGATTCACGCAAGACAATCCACTTGTCTGCTCTTTGTTAGATTTCACAAACCGATGTTGAGAGCTATTTGAGAGCTAGAGGTTCCAACAAACAAACCAATATTTAACCTCTGAGAATCCTAACGTAATTTTTTTAAGTGGAAAGACGTCTAGAGTTTGGGGTAGATGGTGGCTGGGTTAGGATTTATGTACATGTTATTCAGATTAGGAAAGACGACTAGGGTTAGGGTTAGGTGACAACTAGGGTTTGAAAGGGGAGGGGGGTTGCTGGAGGCAAAGGATGGGGGGGGGTAGTAGCAGCAGGGAGGGGGGCTGAGGCGGGGGTGGGTGGGTGGGGGGGGGGGGGCGTCGGAGGTCAGGGAGCAGGGGGGCGTTGGAGGTCCGGGGTGGGGTGGGGGGCGGAGGCAGGGGTGAGGGGGCGGGAGGCAAGGGAGGGGGGCAGTAAAGAGGGAGGGGGGCTAGGGTTAGGGTTTTGTGGAGAGGGGGATCTAGGATTATAGCTCTGATACCATGTAAAAGTAGAATAATGGGATCAATGTTATAAAAAGCGCTAGGCGAAATCGGTGCGCCAAAGGGCCGCCTAGGCGGCCGAAAAGAATTTTTTTTTTTTTTTGAAAATTTGAAAATTTAGTTTTAATTTTTTTTAAAAATTTTGAATTTTTTTTAATATTTAGATTTTTTTTCCTGATTTTTTGAATTTTTATTGCATTTCTTTTAATTTTTTTTGAAATTTGAAATTTTTTTGGAATTTGAACTTTTTTTGAATATTTTTTGCAATTTCAAATCTCAAAATTTTGAAATTTGAAAATTTAAAATTTAAATTTTTTGATTCGGTCGAACTGGCCGCCTAGGCCCGCCTAGGCCCGAACAGGCGCCTAGGAGGCCGAATTGGCCGAATTCGGTGCGGTGGGCTGCCGCCTAGCGCCTAGGCGCCACCTAGGCGGCCGCCTAGGCCGATTTTTAGAACACTGAATGGGATAATCTTTATTGATGAGAAGACTAAATATATATAGGAGAGGCTAACCCCTCTCTATTATTCTGCCCGATATGAGACTAAAGCCCATTACTAATATAATAGTTAACAGATATCATCCCTTCATCTCCCCTATTACTTTACTACCAGTCTACCGTATTAAAATAAACTATCTACTTCACTACCACATTAAAATAAACTATACTTTACTATCAGTCTCCCGATTGTCATCATGAAGGATCCGATTGTCAACTATGGAGGATCCGATACGGATTCCATATCCATACCCATGTCCTATCGGGTCGACACATGTACTTCTTCTTAAAGTGGAGAGTTCGGGTAACATAGGTCGTGACAGAAAGTATCTACAAATCCTGTCACAAGGACGTTAAGGGCACACGCGAAGGGCACAAGCGAACCCATTGGCTTGCATATTTGAACAGACTTTGGATGTAGCTCATCTACACAGTGTTCTAAATGGCAATCGAAGTAGCGCCTGCGGCCGCTCTCCGCACCTTTTTTGATGTTGGCGGTGGAGTAGGCGGCCGGTAGTGGTTTGGAGGCATAGGCGGAGGTGAGACGGCGTAGGCGGCCGCCTAGGCGGAGCAATACCTGACTAGATGTTTTGGCAAAACAATTTTGCGAGCATTATGAACCAATGATTCACTTTTATAAACTGAAACTTCATAAATCTTTGTTTTACAACTTATTTATGCATAAAATACCTTTAAATTATGCGTATTATGCAAACAAACAATGGTAAAATAGTAAAAATGTCAAAAATGTATTACTTCTGAGCGGTAGACGGACCCTCTCTGCCGTGCACCTATCTACCGCCGTTTAGAACCTTGCATCTACAGGATAACAGTTCAAATGGATCTCAACCAGAGTAGAAATAGCAAGACAGTAGTGTATCTAAAACTGTAGCGTGCTATGCTATTTCATAAAGTATAGGCAAGATTGCTTTGCAATGAATGCAGTATAAAGTTTTAACATCATCTATGGACCTATGGTTGATCTTAGGAGTGCAGGAAGAACATTTTAGACATACATAGTAACGACTGATTGCACCTCCTTCGAAGGAAAATTCTCCTCTTTGTGACAAAGGAGGAGCATTCACTACATCTCGGAGGAAGCCACTGAGTTGATCTCAAACTTCTTTAGCTCGTAATAACACAAAATGACCTCTTTTTCTGGATACTTCACTGCATAGATCTCAGTGCAGCACTAGCATGCGCTACGAAACCTCCCTTAGAGGTTGCCTTATCCATGAAGATATCTTACTTAGTATACTCATGTCCTGCTTTGACTATAAGGACAAATGAAGGCATGAAATTCACTCTCACCCGGTTTCATTAAGTCAAGATCCCTCTCCAACCAATGTGTCTGAACCAGTTTGTCAACTATTCTGTACAAAGGCTGACTAATAGGTTGTTGACTAACAATGTAGATAAAGCTTAACCTCCCCTCTCACATGCTGACCTGGACAATAGGAACCTGTGTGCAGGTGGGTGAGCCTAGATTATCCACATGAGATGCAGATGAAGCCGAATGTAGAGAGGACACAGAGAGAGGCAATAGAAAGTCATCATCACCATCATCCTGCCCTCCACCAATCCATACAGGGTCCACTACCAAGTCCACTACAGAGAAAACTCAACAAAAGAATTGACAGTTTTTGTTACCAGATGCCACCCGCAGTCAACCCTCGTATTGGTGCCAAATTTCTATCAAAGATAGAGATGAACAACAATGGAGGGTTTTGCCATAAACCTAGAAGGATTATTGGCAGGAAGATAGACATACCTTTTTGCTCATGCAATTTAGGCTCATGTATCCAAGGAGCACCTTGTAAGTTCGCTTGGATCATTAAAGAGTTTAGACGAAGAGGATCGATGATATTATTTGCTTTATGAAATTGCATTGATCTCTATGATACATTAGCCAATGAGCAAATGAATTACATTCATGATGAGTCAATTCTACAAGATATTTCTGAAGTTGAAAGAAACATTTTACAAGACCGATATAAGACCACCAAGCTTTATGGATCAGAGTGTTGGGCAATTAAGAACACCATGTCCAGAAAGTTAGTGTAGCTGAAATGAAAATGCTAAGATGGATGAGTTGCAATACATTAAATAATATGATAATCAATAAGTGTATCCGTGAGAGGTTAGAGGTGGCACTGATTTAGTACAAGATGAGACAAAATTGACTTAGGTGGTTTGGACATGTGCAACGTAGACCTATTGATGCCCCGTAATGGGGAGCGGTAATGAAGTGCTAGGACTAGAGGTAGGCCTAGACTAAGATGGTTTGAAGTGTTAAAGAATGATATGGATCTTGTTAGCCTTAGAGAGGACATGACCCTTAACGGTGCCAAATGGAACGGTGCCAAATGGAAGATGAGGATTCAAACACTCGACCCCATAAATTTGGGATAAAGACTTTGCTGTTGTTGTTGTATTCCCGATGAGTCGATATAGAAATAAATGCCAGCATGGGATTTAAACCAGAACTCGGTGCTCATCTCATACCATGTTAAAGCCTGCACAACACTGAAACTCCAGAGAGTATATATATATATATATATATATATAGAGAGAGAGAGAGAGAGAGAGAGAGAGAGAGAGAGAGAGAGAGAGAGATTTCCAACATGTCCCTACAGGTCAAATACCCTTCTTTTTGTGTGTTTTAGACCTAGATTCTTTAAAAGTACTTTCTTGGCTGCTTGAAATGCATGCTAGACTCATGACTTGAGCACAAGGTTGGTCGGATACCATGTTAATTGAGCACCACCCAATACCTCAAGCTAATATGTTGTAGGGTAACATTGTATGTGAAGCTTAACAGATTCAAGGCTCCTATGCAGATCCAATGTATTTTATATCTACATATTTCATGGATTCCATATACAATCCACATATATCTACATGTTGTAATAATATGCTTTCAACCTGTGACATGCCATCAAAATGGTGTGGATCACTTCCTCTCTATTTTCTCCTAACCTTGCCTCCCTTTTTGCATTGGTATATGAAGGAATTTTTCCACCGGAATCCATTTTCCACTAAAACCCTTTCTTTAGCCTGCAGATTTCTTTAAAAGACCATAGGCGACCTACAATAAAGGATAACCGAGCAATCCTTTTGAAGTTGGATTCTTCTTCAATCTTCTCAGGCCAAAGTACGGAACTGCTTGGTGCTGCATATTAGAGCTCATTAAATCCCGACTCACATCACGATGCTCGATAAAAGGAGTGATGAAAGTTCCATGAGAAAAATATTGGGAAGAAAAAAAACTTCTACTGAACATATTCTGATTCAAGGCTTCCTTTTGAATCACGACATGTCTTCTAGGACCAAACCACCCAACAAGTCTCATATGTGGGATGAAAAATAGATCTCATGCAACTCAAAGCATGTATAACTGACATCTTTTAGCTCATAGATTTGTAGAGAAATCATCTCTGGTTTTTAGGAATAACATCAAAGTATAGACAAAGATACCTCCTCTAAAGGGAACAATGGTAATATGTATCCATTTATGCATACACTAACCTCAAACTGCAATAAGTGATTATGTTGTAAAGACAAGCCGTGTAGTACACTCAGTAAAGCAAAGAAGAAAAGAAATTCATATTTTAGACAGAACTGAAATGCCTATAAGTTTTACAGTGGAAAACAGTATACTATTAATAAACCAAAGATAATGCTAGAAATATTTCATATTGGAAGAGGTTCTGTTTGAATTTGTTGCATAGGCCCTTTTCATTTTATATCCCTGTTAGTAGGTATATCAAATGTACATGTTTGCGAAAACATGAAAAATAACAACATTAAACACATTTCACAAAAAAAGTGTTATATCAAATCATTAGCTAATGCGATAGACATCACCATCATCAGCGATCATCCATTGTAATAGTATTAGATTGGGGAGCTGAAAGTTGAACATGGAAGTTAGTGGCTAAATACTGCCAACAGGCAACCAAGAAATGGTTAAATTATTTTAGTGGTGTCAGGCTTGTCAGAACTGAATAGCTATAGGAAAACTGAAGTTTTGGAGATCCAATCAAAATCTCGCCAATTATCGGATCCACACGAGAATGTATATTGCTTAAGATGTTTCAAGTTATCTTTAGCAATGGTAGGATTAACCAACTAGATTTGGGTATTGCTGTTCTGTATGTGGCAAATTTAAAAGAATGCAGTCCCTTAAATTTGATTATTTTGTATTGGTAAGTTCATGCACTAGGCCAAGTATTTTATAATCTATTTTGCTATACGAGGATATGCGGACCCTTATTTTAGCCCAATTAACCCCAAGTTCCCACCCTATATTGCACGAATACGGATAAGGACATGAAGATACAAGATACATACATTTTCAAATAGGGACAATATGTAGTCAGCTATGATGCAGGAATATGGACACTACACAGATTCAAACACCATTTTGCTGTGTCCTGCAACATAGGTGCCACCTTATGCTACTTTCTCACATTTTACACCGCCAAATAAAAGAATCACTACATTACATTGATGTTTTGTGTTGAAGTCATCAGTGTACTTTGGTTGTTTGGTATAACATTTTATGGCTTCATTGTCTTCTGTCTTTAAACTTGATGTAGGAATATTTACTTAATATTACACTTTGTTTTCTTGTCTTTATAGAAGTGTAGATTCCTTTATTATCTTGATACACTTAGATAACACAAACTTCAAAACACCTATTAGTATTGATTTATTGGATTACCAATTATCAAAATCCTTGATCAGGTAAACCAGCTTAGATGGTTTTGTCAGGTTTACATATACTAATAGTACTGCCACCTTCTAGCATGTCATAGAGGAGATTGCTCTTGATGCAGCAGAATGTAAGAAAAGGACCCCCTGTAGGCAACCAAAAAAGTGTGGATAAAGGCTTTGTTAGTGTTGTTTTAGCATTAACATGGTTCCTGGCACTTTCTATTTATTGAAGTACTTAAGTGTGACAAGGAGATTCCCTAGGTAGATTTCCGGTTTCCTCTTGTTTAGTCTTGCGTGTAAAATAGTGATTCATTTTTTACCCTTAATGTACACACACTCGGGATCATGAGTGCATCCCAACCCAATGGAATTGCTGTCCCAGATGCAAGTATGCACCAAGTTGCATCGACCTCAGATGTGCTGGAACTGATGAAAATTGGATTAGCAAACCGAGCCGTTGGTGCAACCGCTCTAAATGAAAGGAGTAGCCGATCACACAGGTTTCCTTTCTGACTTCATTCATTCACATCCATTTTTTAAATGATATCTTGTCATGGTTTTAAAAGTTTTGTATCACAGTGTTGTGACAATTCATGTTCGAGGTACCGATAAAAAGACTGGAGCAAGTCTGCGTGGTTATCTTCACCTGGTGGACCTTGCTGGAAGTGAGAGAGTGGATCGCTCTGAAGCTACTGGAGATAGACTCAAGGAAGCACAACATATCAACAAGTCTTTGTCTGCTCTTGGAGATGTGATATTTGCTCTATCACAGAAAAGTGTTCATGTACCGTACAGAAACAGCAAGCTCACTCAAGTCTTGCAGAGTTCTTTAGGTTTTTATTTGCATTATTCTTATTATGCATTCCAGTGTCCTTGTACATTAGTTATGGATTTATGGTGCATCCTTAACTTTTTGTTCTTTACTCTGCAGGTGGACAGGCAAAGACACTTATGTTTGTACAGATAAATTCAGATGTCCAATCCTATTCAGAGACTTCTAGTACTCTGAAGTTTGCTGAGAGGGTATCTGGAGTTGAATTAGGTAGTGCAAAGAGCAGCAAAGAGAACAAGGATATTAGAGAATTGATGGAACAGGTTCTTTATCTATAATGCTATTTCAACATGCTTGTATCCCATGTGATTACCTACTATGACGACATATTATGATCTTTTCTGAACCAAAGTATCCTTTAATAGAATCATCTTTCCTTGAAAACATAAGACTAGCTTTGGTATCTTCCAAGGAGGAGGCAACTCCATAACCTCCTTGGTTTGTGGTATCCCTAAGCGTTATCATCCTAATCGCCCTTGATGTTGTTTTTTACATATGCCTTTTATTTCTATGCTTGACTGAGTGAAAGGTCTGCATTATTAGGTCTGCCAGATACCCTACTCAAGATCCAATTCAATTTTGTTAATTATTCTAGAAGAAGTCCCTATTTATGTGAAACATTGCTTTTGACAACCTTTAGGTACTATTTGGAGGATGATAGAGAAGATCTATTTCCAGATAGTCTTCATGGTTTAGAATTTTATAACTGAATAGTTTGTTGCTGCCAACATAATGAAATTGCTTTGAATATGCTATCCTAGAAATAATGTTCATTACCATAATAATCAAAGCCTTATCCCATCCGAATGGGGGAAAATGTGCAGCATGAGAACTCTATAAAAGAACAATCGGACATTTCTGATTGATTGTCAACCTAACAGCTATCTTCCCTTCTATGAGCAAGAAATGGCCTTCACATAAAACCTATATGGCCAGATGTCAGTAGGTAGACCTACCTTTTTGGTTATGCAATTTAAGGTCACACAACCAAGGTGCATCTTACAACTTACCCTAGACAAAGAGTTCAGAGAGAAGATTTTCTTAGGATTTACATTCACCTCCAGGGAAGACTAATAGAAAGAGGTACAAAGGGATTGATCCCCAAAACTATTAGAACTCTCACAGTAGGATTGTCCCTCAAAGAAAACCCTAATTCTCTAGCATGTGAATATAATTTGTATCTCCATTGGCCATTTGTATGCTTCCATAGGAGAGATTTATTTTGTATCTATTCAGAGAAAACTATTAGATCCTTGTGCCATTGTCCCTCAAAGAAAACTATTAGATCCTTGTGCCATTCCTATGTTCCATTTGTGTACTTATACATGTATTTGTCATTACTAACTATTTATTTTCACAGGCATGAAAATCATCACTCTGATATTGCATGTCTAGTATAATTTTTTTGCTTTAGTTGTTCTATTATCTTCTGAAGAAACATTCAGGGCAAGTGGTATTTCATATTGCAGGTGGCATCACTTAAGGATACAGTAGCAAGAAAAGATGAGGAACTTGAACACTTGCAATGGCTTAAGGATTTGGGGAGTCAATCTCCTAGCTCAAACAGTGGAAGACAAGGAAGAACTTCATTAAACCATTCCTCTTCTGCGCACCAACTGCATGGAATGGCCATTACGAAAGGGCGAGGACTTTCTGGTGGGAAGATTGCAACTTCTGATAAGTCTGTTTCAGATAATGGGAATTCTTTGGATTTTAATGATAAGCATTCTGAGAACAGTTCACAGCACTCCTTAGATGACTTTAAACATCAGAAAGAATATCTGGCTCAGCCTAACTTGGCTGCAGAGTATAGAGGTCTGGTTCAGCCTAAGATGGCTGCAGAGTATAGAGGTCAGAGTTCTTCCACAGATATTGAGGTTTTGGGCCTTGTAGATGCAAATGCAGAAGAAAGATTAAGTGATATATCCGATGGCGAACTATCCCTCTTCCCTGAGCATGGAAAGATAGAGCATGACAAAACAGTAGAGGTTAAAATAGAACGGATGTGAGTATTTTTATTTTTTCCACTTTTCATAACCTGATTATTAGTTACTTCGTATTATGGAAAGATGAGAACTGAGACCCAAATTTCTGTCTACGACAGGCAATTTCAGTAGAACTTTTATTCTTGTACTGTACAAGAAAATAAGTTTGGTGATTAGCCAGACTATTTGCATCTTGATTATGTATTCAGTCCTGAAAACATATTGATATTATTTTAACTTGCTAGTAACTTCATAAATGCAGGCATAGAGTTCCCTCAAAAACGTCAAATCCAACTTCACAAAAAGTTGGACAAACAACAACAACTCAGAGCAAATTGAAAGACACATTGAAGACTTCAAGTATGTATGCTTTAATTGTTGAATTTCTTGCAACTTTTATAGTATTTTATCGAGGTTTATTGACAACTTTATTCCTGATGTTTGTTAGTTACATTCCAATTATATACACATGGCACGTAATATTCTTATATATCATTAATGGCTCACACTCTAGGAGTTCAAGGGAACACAAGCATATAATGCAAAGATGTCCAATTTGATTACTCTATCGAAATCTTTTCGACTTCACCCTTCTAATCTCGTTCTAGACTAGGAGACTTTTGGAGAGCTGCTCCTTATTAGTTATGTTAAACTGCATCACCAATAGCGTAGGTTTCCTACTCGCCTACTCGCTTTCAAAGACAATCCTCTCTTGTCCAAAGTTTTCCTTCTCTAGAGTGCCAAGATAGGGGAAACTCAGATTGATACTGGGTTATAAAATTGGCTCTTATGTATTTTGGAAATAGACTTTACAAAATACATAGAGCCAGTTCAACTTCTGTTCCAATGTGGTACTTATTCCCCAAGAAGCAGGGGCGGATCCACATTCACAGTTGTGGGGGCTCAAGCCCCAACTGTATTTTCAGGCAGAATATATATATATATATATATATATATATAGAGAGAGAGAGAGAGAGAGAGAGAGAGAGAGAGAGAGATCAAGTGACACGTACAATTTGACATCTAAAAAAATACGCAATCTCTGCCGCACGTCAATATAAATTAATGGTTCAAATCTATAGATCTCTATTAAATAGTGTGTTGTATTAATTAATGGGATATGCAATTAATGCGTTGTGATTGTTGGAAAAGGAAACTATCATGCATAATTATAGTTAGTGGTCACATCAGATAAATTTGAACCATTAATTTTTATTGATATGCGGGTGAAGTTCTGTATTTTTTAGATATCAAATTGTGTGTCACTTGATCCCTTCCCATATATATATATATATATATATATATATATATATATATATATATATGAACTCCCACAATTAATTGGAAACAATAATCCACTTCCTCGTAGGATCGAACCTACCCAGCCATGATGCGTTATATCTCAACTTGCTAGCCATGAGAGCAACCTGGCTGGCTGGGTTCGATCCCATGGGGAGGTAGATTATTCCTTCCAAATATATATATATATATATATATATATATATATATATATATATTGTGGCGCCAAACATAGTGGAGAATAGTTACATAGCTTCATTCCCGACGGAAGATATATCGGAGGTGACAGAGTATTGGAAGAATACACTCATACTGTATGTGCTGGGTGACAAACCATTCTATGGACAGATTCTTGCGTATGGCCACAGGGTCTGGCGACCAAAAGGTAGCATGGAGATATTCGCCAGGAAGAAAGGGTTTTATTTTGTCGAAGTTTGGGTTACATGAAGATGTGGACCACATTATACTAGGAAGGCCTTGGACGTTTGATGAAAGCCTCATTATTCTTAAGGAGTGATCACCGGAGTCGAAGTACGAGAAGGACGTCCCCAATGCGCTACTGGTTTGGATACGATTTCCTGGCTTCCCAATCAAGTATTTGAGTGTTCTGCTATTAATGAGGCTTGCCAGTCTAATAGGCAACCCAATCAAAACGAATGACAAAACAACATATCGGTCCAGATTGATGTATGCTAGAGTATTTGTCGAGATTGGTGCAGGACGGGACCTACCCCGTACTTTGGAGTATGATGTTCCACAAGGGAAGGTACTCGTGCAGGCGGTAGAGTATGGATGGGTACCTCCAGGGTGTAGTAGATGTGCTTGCTTTGGACATGACTCAAAGGTCTGTATGGCGGCTACTTCGGTGGGTCGTGACTCAGTTGGCCGTGATACCTGGACGTCTACTTCAAGAAGTAACATGAAAGAGGCTCCGATCCCGACAAAGGGAGGAGAGGGTGTGCATGACGTTGCAGTTGGAGGTATGAACACAAGAGAGATGATAGATGTGGTTCCTGACAGGGTCTTTGGAAGCGGTAGGAATCACGAGGATACTTGCATTGATGGGGAGCCAAGTCAAATGATAGTGTTCCAAGCACAACCGAGGGTTGTAACAAGGGGTATGATGGCTACGGCCTACAGGGGCCCCACCACGTTTGTGGCACCAAGTGAAGCCTTGTTTACAAGTAGAAAGCGACATGTCGGGCCAATACAAGAGGAGGCGCCTCGTGCGAGTACTGGTGCTATGGATATAAAGGAGGATGTCTGTACAAACAACCCTGCGTGGGGCGACCTACTCCGCCGGACATCGGCCCCAGGCGACAATGTCGGTGAAGGGAATGACATGAGTCAGGTAGAGCCAACATCCCCCTCAGGTGTTGGATCTGGTGTAGTACATGGGGACATGATTGATTGTTAATGTCTATTATCTCCTGTAACGTACAGAGGGTTTGCTCGATAGGTAGATGGAGGGAGGTTTGTGAGTTTCTTAGGGCATCACAGTGTTCAATAAATGCACTGTTGGAAACTAAGATAAGGTGGATAGCCTATTGGTGAAAAGAACACCGGGGTACTAGTCACATGTACATAATCTCAACCTATGTAGCATCGGATTGTCGCAGTTGGGATGGGAGGGTGGTTCATTTGTCAGAGCAATTGATTGCGGTGGAGTTATCAAATAAGAGCGGCTTCAAGTTTATTTTTGGTGCGGTGTATGGGCACAACGATAGGCGGAGGCGGGATGAATTATGGCGTGATGTCATTCATGTGAGCGTGTTGGCTAATGGTCCTAAACTACCGCTCTTACTTATGGGAGATTTCAATGCTCTTATACATAGACGGGAAAAGTTGGACGAAAGGGCTGTGCCAGATCCCATATTACTTGACTTCCAACAATGTCTGTTGCAGTCTGGGCTACATGGATTGGAGAGGTCTGGCCATATACGGACTTGGAACAATAAAGCTACTCGAAAAAGGGTCGCTTGTCAGCTGGATAGAGCTCTGAGCAAGTGTCTGGTTCGATAGGTTCCCACACTCGGTAGCGGAGGGGTTGGCAGTAGGGACGAGTGACTACTCTCCTATTCGTGTTGGCTTCACGGAGAAGCAACCCCCTTGGAAAGCTCGTCCATTCCGGTACAACAACAGCTGGCACCTGTCCCAGGGGTACGAGAAGACGATAGCAGTTGGACTCCAGCAGACGGCTATGGGTACTGTGCAATTTTTTATAGTGCGAACACTCAAAGGTGTCAAGGGTGCTCTGCGGAGGTGGAATCGGAACCACCCACAGATGTCTTTGGCAGACAAGGAGATGGAGCTCCGGGCGGTTCAGAACTCCTTACAGGCAGACATGTTAAATGATGAGATAGCTGTTCGGAAGAAGTCTCTGATCCAGAAGATCAACCTACTGCGACTCCAGGACGAGATTCAGAATGTGCAACGAGCCAAATGCTCTTGGCTCAAGGATGGGGACAAGTGCTCGAAGTTTTTAAACGATGAGGTTCGTGTTCGTCAGCACCGTAATAGTCTCAATATCTGCTGGACATAGATGGCAAGTTGGTTGAGTCGCAAAGAGTCATTCAGGAGGAGGCGGTCATGTATTACTTTGAGCTATATAATCAATCTGAATATGCGACTACTTTTCTTGATCTTGTTTGCAAGAGGTTGGTTACGCCACAAGGCAATAGAGCTCTTTTAGCCCCAGTTATAATGGAGGAGGTCGAGGGGATCATTAAGAGCACGGATCCCAATAAGGCGTCTGGTCCGGATGGGTTCAACAACAAGTTCTTCAAATTTCATTTGGAGACTCAAACATCCAGTCTTGGATGCGGTACAGGAGTTCTCCATGCGTGGTAAACTGTTAAAGGAGCTCAACCCCACTTTCCTCACCTTGGTTCCAAAGCAGGAAGGCACTTCCTCCTTGGCTGACTTTCGACCCATTGCTTGCTGTAATTATTTGTACAAAATAATTACACATCTTATGTGTCGAAGGATGGAGAAGATTATGCAGGGTTTGGTGTCGTCGAATCAGGCGGCATTTATCAATGGTAGATTGATTGCGGAACATAGCCTACTGGCACATGAGATGGTGCGGGAGTTCAACAAAGTTGGTGGGATGAAAGCTTGCATCAAGCTGGATCTGAGGAAGGCGTATGCTACGACCAATCGAGAATTTGTTTGCCACCTGATGCTGGCAATGGGCTTCGACACTTTGTGGGTTGATAGAGTTCGCGAGTGCATTACTACGCCTACGTTCTCGGTGCTTATCCGTGGTCACCCTCATAGTTTCTTTCGAAGTAATGGGGGATTCCGACAGGATGATCCGCTATCTCCGTACCTATTCACTTTGGTTATGGAGTTCCTTACATACATAATGGACCTAGCAGGGCACCATAAGCGGATCATACCTTTGTACAAGAAGGTTATTCCACACGTCTTCCATCTCATCTATGTGGATGACTTATTGGTCTTCTTGCAGCCTTTGACAGAGGACCTGACTGCTATCTCAGAGATCATGGAAGAGTTTGGTGGATTGTCTGGACTTCAGCTGAACATGGACAAGAGCAAAGTATATTTCAGCTCACTGTCCTCACAAGGAGGAACGAGCTGCGATACTGGGGGTTGAAATAGGAGAATTGCCTGTCAAATACTTGGGAGTTCCTTTGTCTGTCAACTATACGAGAGAGATGGATTGCCATAGCCTGGTGGAGTTCGCACAACAGCGGGTGGAGGGTTGGAAGGCCCAATGTCTTTCATTTGGAGGTCGGATTGAGCTTTGTACGCTCCGTCATATCAGCCCTAGCCTTATTCTGACTGCAGTCTATTATGTTACCTTTTGCTACGATACAGAAATTTGAGCGTATTTGTGCTAATTTTATTTGGAGAGGACCTCATGCCATCGCCTGGGACCAGCTGTGTCGGCCAAGGGAGGAGGGAGGGGTTGGGCTGCGACCCTTGCAGACATTACGTGATGCAGCATGGATGAAACTGGCGTGAAAATTTGTTCAAGAGGGATCTCTATGGGCTGAGTGGATGCGCAACAGGTACTTGGAGGGGAGAAATTTCTGGAACTACAGGTTCAATAATAACTGTTACTTTTGAGTGTTTGTTGCAACACCGTGCTTCCATGAAAAATGCCATGCACAGAGTATTTCGGGACGGGAGGAGTACAGACTTGTGGCTTGATCCCTGGATTGACCACATGAGCTTACTTGAGAAAGTTGGTGATCACATGCTCCGGGAGGCGGGCAGAAGGATGCCTGTACATATCATATTGCAGCATGGGGAGTGGCAGCGAGAGTCATACCCATTCACGACCAGGTTCGTCGCGACTATCCGGACGGTTCCCGTGGATCTTAGACAAGTAGGTTTGGCAGCCGTCTTCAATTGGCTCTGTTACTGGAGAGTTTGATTTTAAATCCTGCTATGATTTTATATGTACGACGCACGCTAGATTGGAGTATATTGATTTCATCTGGTTCAAGAGAATGGTCCACAAGATGCAACTATGCATGTATAGATTGTTGATTGGACGACTACTAACTATGGATAGACTTGCTCGATTTGGAGTCCAAATCAGCTCCTAAATGTGTAACTAACAGAATGAGTCGATGCGCCATTTATTCTTCGAGTGCATGACATCCTGGTTTCTATGGCAATCTCAGAGTAGTAGAGGATTGGGAGGTTGTACCGATATAAGAGCTGTTGGAGACATTATTGCGTGGATTAGGGACACGAGAAATCGAGGTGGACTTTTGGTATATAGAGGTCCGTCTTAGACTCGCAGCCTCGATGTGGCATGTCTGGAGAGAGCGAAACCCCGATAGGGATTTTACACAATATTGAGTTTGATGTGTCCGCTACGAGGAGCCTACATGGGACCTGATTCTTGTATGAGTTGTATATGATTTACTGATAAAATAAAATTTACCCTTCTTATATATATATATATATATATATATATATATATATATATATATATATGTCGAAAGGTAATTGCTTTATTGTATATTGTTGATGACTTATCTCAGTACATGTCCACTTAGGACCTGTTTGGTAAACCATAAGTGGAAAAATATTTAGATTTGGACTTTCAAGGATGGAAAATGGATATGAATCCATGCACTTTCATATCCCCCTAGGAGGAGACAAATGTGTTTGATTAGGATAAAGAAGTAAGAAGTGAAAAGTGGAAGAATATGTTATAATAATAAAAATTGGGATAATTCCTTTAATAAAAATAATAATAGTAGTTAATGTAATAATTATAATAATTATTTTACTTAAATCTAATAATAATTATAATAATTTTTATAATAATTTTACTTAAATCTCTCTTTTTTCTTTCTTTCAAATCAACTCTCTCTCTCTCTCCTGTCCACTTTTCCTCAACCGAATCAGGTTTGTGTGAGGACACAGAGGCATCGGCGGAGCACAGGAACTGTAGCGCGAGCGGCCGGTCAGAGGGGCGGAGCACAGGAACTGCAGTGCGCGAGCTGCCGGTCAGAGGACAGAGGTGTCGGGGTCGTCGAGTTCTGGTGCGACGACATCACTAGCACTGGTTTCAGGTAAAGTATTCCTGCCGGCCGGTATCGTCGTCGAGTTCTAGTGCGTCATCGAGTTTTTTGTTTTTGTTTTCTTCACATTTGCTTACATCTGCTAGTGATTCGGAGACGTGGGAGAAGGGAAACATGGGGTGGGGGGGGGGGGGGGCAGGAACTGCATCGTGCGTCCCCAAATTTTTTTCAACCAAAATTTCGCTGCAACCAAATGCTGGATTTGAAGAAGTTTACCCCAAATCCGGATTTCTTACAAATCCAAACTATAAAGTGGAATGATGGAATTAACTTTATTGATGAGAAGAATACATATATATAGGAAAGGCTAACCCTCTCTAACATTCTATCCGTTGCGGAACTAAAGTCCATTACTAATACTAATACTTAACACCCTCCCTCAAGCTGGAGCATATATGTCAATCATATCCAGCTTGTTACACATAAATTGAACCCGAGAACCCAAAAGAGACTTCGTGAAGATATCAGCTATCTGATCATCTGTCCTCACGTAATGAAACTTTATTATCCCCTTTTGATACTCATCACGGACGAATTAGACGTCGATTTCAATGTGTTTCGTCCTTTCATGGAACACATGATTGGTAGCAATATGGATAGCAGACTAGTTATCACATCACATATCTGCTGCTTTAGATCCTGTTGCTTCTCCCAGTTCTTGTAGCAGATGCTTCAGATATAGTGCCTCTTCTGTGCCATGAGCAATAGCTCGATATTCTGCTTCGGAACTTGATCGTGCGATCACACTCTGCTTCTTGCTCTTCCACGATACCAAGTTTCCGCCAATAAATACCCAGTAATCAAATGTAGATCGTCTATCCGTCAGGCTTGCACCCCAGTCAACATCGGTAAAGCACTCAATATTCGTATGTCCTTGATTCTCCATGCGAATTTCTTTTTCAGTATTCTGAACTAAATAGCGCAGAATTCTGAGAATTGCCTGCCAATGTGGGACTCGTGGAGAAGACATAAATCTACTCGCGATACTGATGGCAAAAAAAAATCTGGACGACTCATAGTTGCCAAGTACTTGAGTTTTTCAACCACTCGACTATATTGATCCAGATTAGTCATCAGTACCCCCTCGTCGGGGAGTAACTTTTCTCCTAGGTCCATTGGCGATGTTGCTCCCTTAGCTTGCATCATTCCTGCATCATTTAGTATGTCTAGCACATACTTCCTTTGAGACATGACAATGTGCCTTTTCCCGTATGACTTCAACACCCAAGAAATAGTTCGACGATCCCATATCCTTGGTCTGAAATTGTTCTTCCAGAAACTTCTTTAGTCCTGCAATGTCCTGACTGTCATCTCCTGTGATCACAATGTCATCAATATAGACACCAAAGTCTTTCCAGCTGATGTCTGTCGGTAAAATACTGAATGATCATTCTTCGATTGACACATGCCAAACTGAGTAACAACATGTGCAAATTGACCGAACCATGCACGAGGTGATTGTTTGAGACCATATAGGGCCTTCCTCAGATGACACTTCTTCGTCAAGATCCACGTGGATAAATGTATTCTTGATATCCAGCTGAAATAATGGCCAGTCATAGTGAACAACTAAGGCCAAGAGTATGTGTACAAAGGTCATCTTGGCAACTGGGGAGAATGTCCGAAGATAATCCTCACCATAGATCTGAGAATATCCTTTAGCCACCAGATGAGCCTTTAGTAGATAAAGAGTGCCATCATGTTTCACTTTGATCGTGAACACCCATTTGCAACCTAGTGTCTGTTTACCAGACGACAAATTATTGTGTACCCTCTGATGATCCCAAATTCCTTTTTTTTGAAGAGGAAAAATGCGACTAGAGTTTGGAGTAGGTGGCTGGGTTAGGGTTAGGATTTATGGACATGTTGGCGGCTAAGGTAAGAATTAGGATTTTGTGGAGGAGAGGCAGGGGAAGAGGGAAGAGGGAAGAGGAGGGCGACAAGAGCAGGAAGACCGCTGCTGCAGCAACAACAACAACAACGAAAACAAGGAAGAGGGAGGGGGAGGGGGGGGGGTATCAGAGGCTGGTGCAAGGGCGGAGGCAGGGGACATGGCAGGGGCCGGCGGAGGCAGGTGCAGGGGATGGGAGGGCAGGGGGCAGAAGAGGGAATGGGAGAACTAGGGTTAGGGTTTTGTAGAGAGAGGGAGGGATTGGCTCTAATATCACGTAAAGTGGAATTA